>JAVCKX010080684.1:0-13109 GCA_034780695.1 Lepetodrilus gordensis | reverse complement strand
AATGTAACACATATTTGTCCCACCATACCATTCTTGGTTCATGTGAGTTAATGTAACACATAGTTGTCCCACCATACCATTCTTGGTTCATGAGAGTTAATGTAACACATATTTGTCCCACCATACCATTCTTGGTTCATGTGAGTTAATGTAACACATAGTTGTCCCACCATACAACTCTAACCAAAATCACCCATTTTACCTGATGCAAGTGTCATGATGACTTTAGCTGAGGGTAGCATACTTGTGTTAGAATGCATGTAAATGTAGTTCCTCTCAAACTGATTAATGATGCTGCTCATTGGTACATCCTCCTTGGTCTGTCAGTACCAGCCAGTGCTCACAGGTTTACTGCAACACTCGGCGCTATGGATGTTATGGATTTCCTCCTGCCCTGAAACTGACAAGCCGTGATATAAATGAAAGAGTCTCAAAAGCGGCTCTAAACCCCATATTACCGTAAGAAAAGAAAAAAGTTAGATTAGATTTGGTGGTACTTTGGCCAAAATTTCAACCATAATATCCTGATTCCAATGAAACTGAACATGTATGTAGTAAATTAATTTGGTAAAAAATATATATAGTGTGTATATATAAAAATATAATATACTAGATTTGATGTAGAATTAATCAATTGGATCTACCAAGATGGTATGACGTGCATTTTTAACAAAATATGATGACGTCTTTCTTATTATATAAATTGGAACTAAGTATGACATCGCAGTATATTATTCTATATCCAGTGTACATGGAAGTCTTTGAGTTATTGTTTTAATCATGGAAATAGAGCATTCACCTTCTGACTGTTCACCTTCTCGTGAGGAGATTAATCAAAGTGGCAGTGCCATGAGGCATCCAGCATCATCTCCGCTAGCTTTCAACAGGAACAACAGAAAGAACAGTGTCTTCAAGGCCAAAGTTGACCAGCCAATGGAAACCCCAATCAAATATGTTTATGGTATAGGTGTATGTCATCGAAAATGTCAAGTGACAATCACAGAAGAAAAGAAAATGGACTTTTTTTAAAAAGTAAAATATTATGTGATGAAGAAAATAATAGTTTTGTCTTGGTTGTTACCGTGTCATGTAATCTTGTCTCCATGTTCCCAATGTATTAAAACAGAATGATCAGGAGGGAGTTTCTAGTTACTCTCAAGTTATTAATCATTCTTGTTGGCATTTGGCAACTAATCGCCCATTGTACAAGTAGGAGACATCTTGACATATTTCGACTTACCTTGTGATTAAGGGCCAATACCTTGTAATTAAAGCAATCAGGTTCTTGGATATTGTGCTTGACACATCTTTCCCCCCTTACACATGTGTTTTGTTCAGGACCTCTAAGTATGTGTCATCAATCGCCAAATACAATACAATCGGGGTCTGTTTTTAGCGTCTAGCAATGGATCACATGTCTGCCATTGTATGTGCATGGGGAGTTGCTCCACTGGATCAGGACATGCTGATTCCTATCACCATTCTGACAATTGGTAACCAGTTACAGGAGATACTACCTTTTGCAATTCTTGAAAATGTAGAACGCAGAAAGAAATGTGGAAGGTGGTGAAATGTTTCCTGGAAGATTGATGGTGTTCTGACAATATCCTTTTTAATTCATAATGGAACATAATATACAAAGGTTATATTGACTTTTTTTGAGCTTGTTATTTCTTTGATTCGCTACAGCTGTGTAATGGTCTGTAAGATCTATGAAATCATGTCTTAGAAGTCTTTACTCAATTGAGCTTTTGAAATTTAATATGACAGCTTATTTGTGTTGCATGTTACTGGAACAGAATTTGTAGAAATACAGTATACGAATACAGTATCTAATAGGATGACCTGACCTGACCTGACCTGACCTGACCTGACCTGACCTGACCTGACATTGACCTGCCCTAAGTTCAACTGAAATACATGACCTCAATTGACTCATGAGCATTGGATTAATGAGAAGAAGAGTTTTAATAAATGCTAGGTTTGCTACTTGATGGGTTTAAAATTTGAAAAAGAACCTGAAATACGGCCTTGTGACATTTTTATAACATTTTCAAAATAGCAGTCTGAGTATTTTGATTACAAAAATATATGTGTAAAAATTGAATTTTCAGGTGTGTTTTCTAACAAACTATATATAATAAGGAAAAATTAGAATAAATAAAAAAATATTGAAATAGTAAAATAAAACAGACATATTTTATAGTGAACAAGTCTAGATAGATAACAAACAAAAATAGATCCAAAATATAGTTTGAGTATTTCATAATCACAGAAGAGTAGTATGAGTATTTCATAATCACAGAAGAGTAGTAAACATAATTTCAATTGAAACAAACAGACATGTAGCCATGGGAATATGCCATGACATTATATCTTAAATACTGAAAATTGCCAGAACATGTTTTTTGTCTTTATTTCTTTTGTCAGTCTGACCAGTTGTAGATGAGGAAGCACATAAATAAATTAAGAAACAAACAGGTTTTGTTTTCCTAATCTCTGTGTCGCCATGACATGTCATCTCATCTCATCTTGGTCCCACATATTCTGACTCTACGTAGTTGCGTGTCACGTGGAAATTCAGCGACATGACAGTGACATGACAGTTGTACGCATTTGTTGAACGGCATCATTGTATTTCAGAGCATTCACTGCTTTGAATTCAGACAGAACATTAATTCTTAGCCTTATCTCTTTTTGAATAATAATTATAATCTCTGCTATCACAGGCCACATCCACTTTTCTAACGGTAGCACAGTAACACTAATCTGTTGGTATTTTTCTATGTACCTTTCAGGCCAGAGCAAGATAATAGTTTGTTACACGGATAAAGAAAATATCAATATTAACAAAAGGATGAGATGATAAATACTATTACTGTAAATGAGAATTAAACATGCAAGAGTATGGTTTCACTATGGATCTAAATGTCAGGCAAATGTGATTTTTCTTGGACTTTGCTATTGAAATACAATTCTTATGTTTTATATTTCTTTGCGAAAAACGTAGTTTGAGATCAGATGAAGAAATATGCTTGTTTATTATAGGTCTTACCTCTGAGGACAGAATTGTTGATTTTACAATGGGAAAACAAATACATGTACATTAAGAAATGGAATTCATTAATAAGAAATTGGCCAAGTTATTAAATTGGTAACGAAGGTTAACCTATGACCAAATGGGACCATCCAAATGTTGACAAGCATGATGTTTTATAACAAATCCACCAGCATTTCTTTCACAACATCAAAGTGAATTGAAAGTTACTGGTATTGGAAAAAGTTACTGGTATTGGAAAATATTAAATAGAACATCTATGCCAGATCAATTGCAGGCCAATTAGTGTTTCTTCATTTGTTTAAAGTATCTGGTAGGATAGATGCTGAACAGATTCTGTTCCTGATACTATAATGTGAAACAGTTAAGGCATGACTATTGAAGAGACTAGATTAGATAGGGATTTATTGAGTGACCCGCAGATTTATTGAGTGACCCGCAGATTTATTGAGTGACCCCTGTAGTGGGGACAACTCTAATGTATCACATCCAACTACAATCCCAAAGTTTCGAATTCAAGATTTTTGCCAGGGCGCAATATTGATCTTTTCTAGAGTGCAAAAAGTATCACATGAGGGGAAGTTTAGGGAACAATGTCTATATGCATATATGGTTTTCAGTTATGATCATGGCTTTATTTGCATCAGCCTTGGCTTATTGGTCTTACTGTAGTAAATAGTTGTCATGGGTTTTCCTCCCATCTTAAACAGAACACTGTATAACTCACTCACAAGTTTCCTATAGTACATGATTTCACTGGCGGGTTAAATTCCCAATTTTCTGCACAATTCTTGTATTTCCCATAAAAATAATAATTTACATGCCCCATTGTATTTGTTGCTAATCATTGTTTTTCTCTAATCTATTTTTCTTTATTTCCTGATTCACATACATTTAATTTATGCCGTCCTACTGAACAATATCAAAGTTTGTACATTACATATAGTGTAGTGAATTTTACATGCACCAATAAACCCTGATACATAATTAATGCTGATAAACATGCACATTTTCTACATATTCTCTTTATGGTATCACCCTGAATCTTACACCATTCATGAATAATTCCCCTCATATCTAGAGTTGCTAACTAAAATGTACTTGCCTTGTCTCTAAGAAACATGTAAGCATGCAATCTGTAACTTATTAATGATATAGCAAGTGATAAGGAATCAAACATACATATTATTAGTTGATAGAGATAGATATTTAGTACAATAAGAATTATGTATGGATAGATATTTAGTACAATAAGAATTATGTATGGAGATTTATTTAATTAAGAATTATATATAGGGAGATAGAGATTTAGTACATATAAGAATTATGTATTGAGAGATAGACATTTAATTATTAGGAGATAGAGATTTAGTACACTAAGAAATATGTAGAAGGAGATAGAGATTTAGTTATAGGTTGATTTAATACAATAAGAATTAATGTGTATGAAAGTTTACTGCAGATGTCTGCAATAATACTAAGAGATTTGCATGAAATTAGCTTTATTTTGCATAAGACAATATATCGCTAACTACCAATCCACCTTAAAAAATATTAATTAAAAATGAAAATCTGTACAATTTGTTACTTTTCAAGTACATTGTGTACTATAGTAATTTGATTTCAATTATTATCATGTTTTATATTTTACAATCATTTCCTCTTAAAATAATTTCCAAATATGTCATTCCAGCAATGACAAAATGCAATTACTTTTATGTTGCTGTATATTTACTGTAAAATAATTAATATCTATATGCTTCCGTTCAATAATAGAGCAATTTGCATAAGAGACTATCGGTGTGATCAAATAGCTAATATTACAAAGTAATAACGATATTTTTTTCGCCTTAACATTATACAGCACTGCTGCCATAATTCATGCAGATAAACTTTGTATTGATTACACATAATTGAAAACCCACGTGTATTTGCCTGTGGTTTCCAGTCGCTGGTAAGCTAAGATACACGCCAATTAAACAATTGTGCATCTAATAGCCGACATAGGAAAACTGAAGGACTACAACAGAATTTGTACAAGATGGTTACAAAATTGGACCTTCTCCCAGTTGTATTAATTTAACCTTAATTCTGCTGAAGGCCACCAGGTATGCCCTGAACAAGACTGATTAATCAAGCAAGCAAGGAAACCATTAAATATCGTCATGGATGAATTAGGATGTCTCCACTTGCCTTCGGCATAGAGAAGGTTAAATGAATGTACTATTGGTACTTATTATTTAGTGTCTACGTCTATTATTTAGTGTCTATGTCTATTATTTAGTGTCTACGTCTACATCTATTATTTAGTGTCTACATCTATTATTTAGTGTCTACATCTATTATTTAGTGTCTACGTGTGTGTTGTACTATATAGAAGGGTAAATGAATATACTATTGGTACCTATTATTTAGTGTCTACGTCTATTATTTAGTGTCTACGTCTACATCTATTATTTATTGTCTACGTCTATTATTTAGTGTATACGTCTATGTCTATTATTTAGTGTCTACATGTGTGTTATACTATAGAAGTGCTCAGAATAAAAGTACATTAACGAACTTGATACGTGAACAAAATACTTCCTAGATTTGATTATCATTGATGGTCTGTTTGAATACTCATTGCCTCATTGATTGACAGTTGACTGCTTTCTGCATTCATAATAGCAGGAGAATGGTGTGGTTGTTGCCTGACACTAAACCACTCAGAAACATCTGGCTATTTCATACATAAAACTCAATACAAAAATGTATTTTCCTTTTGATTTAATGATATTTTATGTAGATACATGTATAGAATTATATTAAATCAATTTCATATATCTATCGCATTTAGTGTTTATTGTTACTGTGCAGTAACACACGTACACCTTATAACCCATGTATTGGGAAATATATTAAATGAAATTATATAACTATACTAGTATTCAATGACATTTAATTATATATGTTCATAGTATACATATGATATTAACCCTTGTACAGTTGTGACACATTTTACTTTAATTGTCATAGATATATGAATTCATTTAATACATTTTTCTGGTTGTTTTTGCCACTGGTTATTAACAAGAAATAGTTTGATTGACACATCAGTGATTCAGATAGCCTGTGGTAACCTTGTCATTTTATTTACAAAGTCATTCAAGTGGAAAGGAATGTAAAAAATACATGTCTGGATTTGCAAGTCTGGTGACCCAGTTTTTTCTTCTTAATTTTGTTTTGTTTTGAATCCCAAAACATTACTGTTGCAAATTTCCATATCTTTACATTGAGCTAGCTATATACATGTATATATTTATAGAAACGTTCTTGATATTTAAAAAAAAAAAATTCCCCCAGGCTTAAATTTGAATATACAGGTATATCCATTTTCGTCATATTTTACCATAAATATCAAATGAGTTAAAATATGCAAGAAAATTCACATCAATCATTATGCACCATGCAGTTGCAGAATTGCAGGCTGGCACACAATATTAATTACGTTTCACAATTTAAATCTCTGCCTTCATATGCAGAAAGCAGGATTTCTTTTCAAATTTTCTTTTTTTGCCGTGCAGATCTGCAGCGGATAACCACTGCATGAGTGCACACTGACAGCGCAGGCGTAAAAACACTAAAACTATTGGGCGTAGTAGCCCACTTTTCTGTCTTCATTGCACATGCAGCATGCACACTGCAGCATTATAAAGTCAGGTGTACTTTCTCTCTTTAGCACAACGTAGCGTCAAAAAATCGTTCTTTTTTTCTCTCCGCTTCTTTCACACAAATTACGCTGATTGGATGAGGATATTTCACCCCATCGCTCGTACTCTTGTCGAGGTATGTCAACCATCCCCCTACGCGGATTTTCATTTATTGATAATTCTTACAGAAAAATTTGCCACAGATCTTTGTGCTATCTTTTCGCAAAAGGGAGATAACTTGTGTCACTGTGACCAATCTTTTTTTCTTTCTCTCTCTCTCACACACACACACACACTCTTCTGCCTAGGCAGTTGTTTAACACAATCGACATGCATATAGATTTCTTGTGCTGCGAACCTGCTGTTCTACTGTCCTCATGCATGTGAGTGTGCTGTAGTGCAGAGGTGGAGGGTGTAGACTTTTTTACACATGGCGGTTTTCTTCTCTTCCACAGAGCACTCCTCATGAGATGTCTAGTCCTGGCAATAACGCCACAGCCGGTAAGTACACCCTTTACCTACTATACTTGACATATTTCAACTTTAATTTTACGATTTAATTTTTTAATTATTTTTTTTCCCCGACGATTTTGCGGTGGTGATTTCCGAAGCTGGAGGTGAGTTGTGTTTAAAGTTGTGATTGGGCAGGATCTCGGATGGCCAGAGTGCGAGGGAGTGTGGCACTTTGTGTTGGAACAAACATGCGTACTGGGTCAACAGACCCAAGTTTTTAACCATGCACGATATTACAGCATTGGGTCACTACGACCCGGCCGCGGGTTTATGGGAGGATTTTAATGTATTCTTTTGTGAATTGTGGGATCCATCTCTGGGAGAGAGCGAGACAGAGACTCCTGCCGGCCTGCATGACAGAGTGTCACCAGTGGCAATGACACGGAAAGACTGAGTTGTCCGTTACATGCGTTTGGCTGTCAGTCACTTCTTGCATAACTTAACCTCCATTATATAGTCCCACTGCTTGGCCTAGTAACACGAGAATCTAGGCCAGCCCAGCAAATTCATTTCCACCATCGGCAATGAGACCTGAGAAGTCGGGCAATAGCAAACTTTCAACAGCAACCTTAAATATATATGTGAACTGTCTGGGGAGCATGGGGTGTACTATAAGACAAGCTCTAGCGAAATTATATAATAGCACCCCCCTTTCCCCCCCCAACCCCCATCTTCATTTTTTGGCAGCCGAGCTTAGCACAAAAGGCTTGCTCACTGGTTATGCTGGAGACATCCATTGTTGAGATTTATAAGAGGTTTAACATTGCACCTCCATTGCATATACCGGTATACGTATCTGTATATCTTTTTTTTGTGTACATGTTCGGATAGGTCACTGCCATAACACGATCCTATCAGGATAAGCATTATAGGCTTAAGATTCGGTTAGTATTCTTTGTTTTGTTGATTTATTATTATTGGTTTTCAGGTATTTTTTGTTCCGCTGACAATCGTGTGAGGACAATTTATATTTATTTATTACGATAAAAGTAACTGTAGACACATTTGTTTATGCAGTGGTAATATTAGGTGTACCAGTCATTGACAATACGGAGATTAGGTGGTTAATTAACCACTTCTCTGCTGGGTTAATCACAGTCACTGATCTATTGGGCATCTGTGGTTGCCTTCAACAGGAAGAAGGTTAAAGTAATAGTGGTATGTCATGTACAGCGTCCATACACTACATTCTTCTCAATGTTGTTAATGTCCGTATGTAAAACAAACATTGAATGTAATCTTAATAGTAAAATTGAATGTTGAATGGATAAGAAGTGGCCAAAATAGTGGCAAGAATCATGGTAAAGCACCCTAGAAAGGGGGATATAGAATAACAATAATAATAATAATAATAATTCTTTGTCCATCCGTGATTTATTTTACAAATTTACCTTCAAACTATACAAAATTATGCAATGTTTATATTCTACTATCGTATGATCTGTATTCATGTATACTAGGAATTGTGTGGCATGTACCTGTTAAAAAATTGTGAAAAATAAAGAAATTAGAAAAAAAAATAGAAAAGAAATAATAATAATAATTATGGTCTAGGCTGAATGACCAACATGATAGAAGGGTTCATTAATAACTAAAAACTGTACATACTATTACATCAAAACTGTTACAAATATATACTGCAAACATTTCTACCAAATAATTCCATATAATTGAACAAATAATTATTATATTATAGTAAAACGTTACATTTGACTTCATTATTTATACATCATGTACAATTTGTTATTGTATTTTCTGAATCATTCAATTATATTCTTTACATGTGTAGACATTAAATTCTGAAAAACCTGACATTGTGTTATGTTTTCCTAAAATGTTATTAACATATTGTTATTATATCGCCTTACCTAGTCTGTAGATGATCATGAGATTGATAAGGTGATTCTTGGTAAAAACTATTTACAATTTTTATATTGAAAACTTTTTCAGCAACCTAATTAAATTTTTGTTAATAAATTAACTTAAATTAAATTTGTAAATATTGACGTATTATCGTTGGCAATTTGAAATCTTATTAAAAAGATCAAGAACATATGTTGTTTATTTTTTAAATATGAAGTATGAGTAGCCTATAAAGCTCAGTTCATGTTGGTTGAAGACTCAGTGATGCAAGTGTTACCAGGTGTTGAAACTCATGTACGTTTAATCAACTTTAAAATTATTACATTTTTTTTGGTTACTCACAGACTCCAATGTGATGGAGACCCATCAAACTGTGAAGGTATATTTGTAAAGCAAGTCCAATTTTGTATTTTTGCAAGAAAAATGTCATTTAAAATTAATTATATGTAAATATTATTTTGTCTGTCATGTGGTAAGGAAGGTGCACAGCTCACAAAAAAATGTTGCAGAGTGACACAATTGTATCATGGCAGGGACATTGATATATTATTGGCCAGAATATCATGAGTAGCAAAATTGCAGACATTTTATAAGGATGGTTCAATAATAATATTGTAGGTGGATAAAACAACAGTGATATTTAATAGTATAATAATATATAACATGTTGTTTGTTGGGAGTAATAATTTGGAAATGTAATTAAGTGTACCTTTTTAAAATGTTACAAGTGTATTTCAGTGTGGTTAGGATAAAAAGAAAGTTTTTGACACCAATACCTTGGTTTAACCCATCTTCACTTGTGTCTAATATACTAGTATATTGAAAAGGTTCCAATAATTTCCCACATCATCTTTCAAATGTTTATTGAGTCTAGTTAAAATTAAATATTTTACTTTTTAGACAAATCTGTTTTTGATGATTTCACTTTTTAAACATCTCTGATTAGATATCGTCATTGGCTACCTCCAGCTGCTATGTTTCATGGTTAGGCTCCATTTAACCCTCTCCCTGCTGGATTAGACACAGGCATTGCTCTTTAGGGATGCCTTCAGCAGGGAGAGGGTTGACAACATTATTAACCTTTTTTCTGCTGGGGACAACTGGAAATGCCATGCAAAGCACGTCATAAATAATCCAAAACAGAGGTTTAATGACACATGATCCTTTTTAACTTTTTAAATATTTATTTTTAGAAATTTAATATTTAGAAAAATGTTTGTATTCCTCATAAATAAAACATGGAAACAAAATCCTTCACTCTTACAAGAAATATATGTATGTCATGGAACATTTTTAAATGAACCCAACACTGATAAATGCCTTAAGGTAGCTGTCATGTGTGTAAAAGTGGGGGACATATATGAATATGGGTTACAAAATGCTTGTACATCATAAATGAGACACTTAATAGCTACAGCATGGTTCAGTTGTCAGTCAAAATCATCATATTAAATGCATTTATTCTTTGACATATGTCACATTATTTTTGGGCTGTTGAGTTATAGAATCTTCTGAAAATTTGGTCAAAATTATAAGCCAAGTCCCAAATTTTTTGAGTTTACTGATATTTCTTAAGCATTTTTCTTTTACTAATGATATACAATTTCAACTGTTTTTAAGTATATTAGTATTGGTACATGACTAGATATGTTCTATGCGACATATCATTTAAATTATTAACTTGTTTAATTGGATTTATTAAAAGAAATAATTTGCATATTTCAGTACCAACTGGTGCTTACAGGTTTTCTGCAACTTTCAGTGGGTTTCCTCCTGCCCTAAACTGACAAGCCATGACATAAATGAAAGATTTTCAAAAATGTTTCTCAACCCTAATTCAAGCAAACATTTAAAATGATATTGTCACATTGAAACCTGTTAATAAATATTAAAGTTAATTTGTATTGCATGACTCTCAAACTAACATCAAGCTTTGTCCTCTAAGAACCAAACCTGAGATCATCGATATATATTTAATTCCACCTTTTGTAATGTTACAAGAAAAATGTCAACAAGCGTAAAACAAAGATGACAAGCATACTCTTAAGATTTACGTTATTGTCATACCGCACCGCGCACTTCTCCTGGAGGTATTCTACCATTGTAATTAATATCAGACGGAAGATGGATGATAATTATGAGCGTTCTTGTCGCCATCCGCGGAGTACATGATGACTTAGGTCACCATGCCACGGAGCGCCAAGACCTTGGTTTAATGGTCAGTGTTCATATATAGGTCTCCTCTCCAGGAATAGAATACCTATCACAGAAATAGTGATTACAGTATGCCATTCTGGGCGGTCGATCGATAGACTTTGGCATATTTACTGCAGCAGGTTTCCTCAGTGGGGTTATCTTTAGATATATAGATTTTTGATGTCAGGGGCACAGTTATGCGGTTTCTGAAACAGGGTTTATGGCATGAGGACTTGATGTACGGTGTGTAATTGGACAGGTATGGCATCGATGGATGGTAATTTTGGCAGCAAGTGTACCGCCCGCCTGGTGACGTTGATGATGGTACTTGCCGTGCTGAATGAAACTCAGAATTCGGAACTCTCGTTGATATCGCTACTGTACTAAGCTGAATGAAAAGTACTCCGAACTGTTTTTAAAATCATGTTATTGATTAAAAAGTACTCATCTGCTTGGAAGTGTTAGTGCTGATCTGAATGAAAAGTACCCATTGAAGTCTAAATGATATTTCTATATTGATTAAAAAGTACTCTTAAATGTAAATGTTAATCGAAGCTAAGTAAATAGTGTTCCTTAGTTCAAATTACTATTATTATAATTACTATTATTATAATTACTATTATTACTATTATTATAATTACTATTATTATAATTACTATTATTATACTGGGAAAGAAAGAAAAATTCTTATGGAATTATTATTTATCATAAATAGTTCTAACAAAACACATACCAAAAGTTAAATATTTGAATTAATGCTTTATGTCTCAGTGGAATATTTCACCCATAAACAATGTCACCAAAAGCTAATGGATACAGTACTACAGTATTAAACCCATGATTTAAATCAGAATTATTTCCCTGGATATGGAGAAAAAAAATAGCTTTATATGTAAAACAATGGTCATGCCAAAATATTGTTAATAAGGAGAATTATATATCTTTTACCCCATTTTTATCCCAAAACATAGTCCCTATTTCTTTATGTCGCTTTCTTTATCTTTCCTTCCAACTTTCCATATACATCAATTTCTTGTTTTTTTTCTTCTTTCCTTTATATCCCTCTGCTCACCTCCCTCTTTCTCTCTCATTCACATATATATGTATATCTTTCTCACACATTCTCTCTCTCTCTCCTCTCTCTCTCTCCCTCTCTCTCTCTCTCTCTCTCTCTCTCTCTCTCTCTCTCTCTCTCTCTACACCCACTCCTCTCGCTCTCACACAAACACCTACTCCCACCCACACTAATCTGTCTATATTTATTTTCACATGTTCCATCATGCATTATATATTTTGTATAACATACAAACACATCTCATGACATACTGAGCTGGGTCGTGGTGACCCGGTGCTGTCACGACCTTCTCTGTGTTATTGTAGGACACCAGCACAATAGCCTACACTCTGTCTGTCTGTCAGCACTGTTAAAAGGACACATTGCGATGCCTGCACCCTGGCCCACCATTCACATATCCTAGCAGCACTATTCTGCTATCTAACAGATGCCCTGCCCAGATGTCACAGGGCTATACTATCACAGAGGTTGCCATTCTAGTTCAATGTACTCTCTGGACATTCATCCTGCAGTTTAAAAACTACTTTTTCTTTCCTTTTTTCCTTTTTTTCTCTTACTTCCTCCTGCTCCCCCTTACTCCACCCCTTCTTACCCCACCCCATATTACCCCACCCCATATTACCCCACCCTCTTACCCCACCATTCACATATCCTAGCAGCACTATTCTGCTATCTAACAGATGCCCTGCCCAGATGTCACAGGGCTATACTA
>JAVCKX010080252.1:0-13112 GCA_034780695.1 Lepetodrilus gordensis | reverse complement strand
CTACTACTACTACTACTAATACTACTACTTATACTACTACTACTACTACTTATACTACTACTACTACTACTAATACTACTTATACTACTACTACTACTACTACTACTTATACTACTACTACTACTACTATTACTCCTATTATTACTACTTCTACTACTACTACTGCTATTATTATTATTACTACTACTACTACTACTACTACTACTACTACAGCTGCTGCTGCTGCTACTACTAATACCACTATTATCACCTGCATTTGTAGAGGCTATTCAAGGAATCTGATCTCGTGATCCATTACGTTCATAAACACAATGAACGCAAATGGCTCAAAATTAAGCTAATTCATTTTTTTTTAAACGTAGCAAGTAATAGTGTTTATCCGTTGCACATGTGTGTACTAAAGTTCAGATTTGAATTAAAAGGTTACTACTTCAAAGGTAAACTCTAATTAAACTTTAGTTGGGCATTATGTTAACATCAAGAATGAACACAATTGGAAGCTAACATGAAAGTTCAAATAAAATATCATTAAACTGCGATGGATTAACATTACATATAAAACCGAATAACATTAGCTGTAAAACATCGATATGGTATGTGGGCTTATACAAAGCGCATGCATTTCTTTAAACGAAAACGGATTTCTTCAATAATTTGAGCACGAACATTAAACAGGACCTGGGTATCGTTTCATAGAGCTATCTTAGCCGCTAATAGACCACCACACTCTCTTTTCCGATAGCTAATACATTGCTATGATCTCTTAGCGGCTAAGAGAGCTCTGTGAAACGATACCCTGATCCAAATGAGTTGTGTTCATGGAAGAACTGTTGAAAAGTAGGCATAGTTCTTTAGCGGAACATGAATCCAAGAATGTATAGGATATTTATTAACAGTCTCAAAGAATTTAACAATATAATTTTTAAACTATAGAACAATCTATTATATAGAATCCTTACATGTAGTGATTGGATTATTATGAAAAGCCAATCTTATTAAAATCAGATCGAAAACAGACGCTCAGATATTTGGACATCAGTAGGAAGAATGTAAAAATCTCTAAGTAGCGAAACGAAATAGGATTTTAATCAGATTGATGAAAAACCTATTATAGACGAAGCAACTGATACCAATTTTACTTTCCTAGACCTAGACTAATTAGTTGACAATCTGAGCGAGTGTATCATAGACTAGGCAATCGTTAAAATATTAATATATACAATTATAAAATATAATATACACTGTAATATAAAATAAAACAGTTGCTGTCAGTTTTTTGGGAAATGTTTGTTTTAAAGCAAGATACAGCCACGACCATTATCTGCATCAGAGCCAATGTAATCATGCGAACCAAAACGCGTCGTATATTTCTAGTGAACTTGTCATCCAATGATCCCATTTGTACCAATACTGCTTCAAATTCTGACATGTGACAGTGTCGCGACATTAATTGATCGATCGTTTCCTAAAATATATCACATCGTAAGTAGAGGATATACGTCCAGTTCCAGCAATACAAGAGACGTAGTCTAGGGTAGCGTTGCTTTACGTATTTATGAAAGTGGTGATCGAATGCAAACATGTTCGAATGTTTCTACGTAATACGAAACCAATGAAAACATTAATGATTGCACGCTGGTGCCCGTTGCACGACGCTCTTGTAGGCTATTGTAACGTCAACGTTTTCTATTGTGGTGGGAGCCCAGTTATAACTATTGTAGCACTACAAGAGCGTCGTGCAACTGGCACCTGGTTATACCAGTGGCATTACTAATATCATCGTATTATAAGGTGTATTTACAGTAAAGAAACACCGTCGCAAATGGGTGACGTTTAAACTCCTTGATCCTTCAGCAAAGAAACACATTGAGTGACCTGTTAGGACACATAACTTGGATGTTCAAATGGAAACCAGGACACCCGAGGTGAATGTTTCATGACAGGATCCTGTCTGATCCTACTAGGATCCTAGTTGTAGCGTTTAAAGGGATATGCTTTAAAGCTAGATTTGAACAATGAGAGAGAGAGAGGAAGAAATAGAGAGAGAGAGAGAGAGAGAGAGAGAGAGAGAGAGAGAGAGAGAGAGAGAGTGCTGATTTAAAACTGAGTGGGAGAATGTTCCATAGAGAAGCAACATCACAGCGGATAGTTCGGGAACCGACAGACTTATCAGATAAATATATGGTTATTTTTGTGGGTGATGAACTCAGAGGTATCAAGCTATTAGCATTCAACTTGTCAATACACATGACAGTCCCGATCTGTAGGTGATCTCACTCATTCGGAACATCTTGATCCATAGGGCATGCTCCTTTCTAGCTATAATGTCTGTACTTTCTGTCCGACGCATGCGCAGTTACACTGTGCGGTGTTGATCCTTGGTAACTGTCCTTAGTCATCGTCCACGAACGGTATATTTAAAGCTCGACGGTTCCTACGGCGCATGCGTACGTGACCCCTTGCTGTCACCTGAAGGACACCCAAAGCAGATTGAGGACGTTTGTACGCATACCAGTCAATACAATTGAGTTCAGAGCACCTTATTCTGTCAATCAGCCGCGTCTGTCATTGAATTGCATACATACACTTAGGACATCGATTGTCCTTACGTTCATACCTCAATGAACGTTGGACAAAAATATAATCCACCCATCAAGTCTTAATTAACGATAATCTATAGTAATTGCACCTTCTTGGTGATATTTTATTTTATCAGTGATGTTTTTAAGTTTAGCAAATGAGGATGAACCGTCTGCAGCACGTTATACATCAAAACGCCAGGCGGTCTTTTATAGCACGGCAGCATACGTGTCTTTTGGCTAGTCCCCTGGGCCATTGGAGCTATCACAAAGACGATTACTGGTAGAGTGCCACAAAATGACAGAGCGACACTTGCTACAGGGTTATTCTTTTAACATGGCCGTATTGACAAAGCCAAAGAAGCCACACATCTTCAAATAACAGTACACGATTATGTAGAGGGGAGAATGGCAAAGCTTGTGTTCATATCCTAATCAAACGACGCTTTATTTGCGTGTTGTACTCCAAACCACAGACCAAAGAAATGCGCCTAGAGGGAAGGGACTATTTTGTGTTCGGGAAAGCAGTGCTGATGAGTTTTATTATATGAGCTTACGAGCCCATCCGGTGCTAGCAGGTTTACTGTAACATTGAACATTGGGTGTTGAACATGTAGTCCTGTTAGTCGGAAATCTGACCAGCCAGTGCTCGCAGGTTTACTGTAACATTGAACATTGGGTGTTGAACATGTAGCCCTGTTAGTCGGAAATCTGACCAGCCAGTGCTCGCAGGTTTACTGTAACATTGAACATTGGGTGTTGAACATGTAGTCCTGTTAATCGGAAATCTGACCAGCCAGTGCTCGCAGGTTTACTGCAGCATAGCGTGCTATGGGTGTTTGAAGATTTAACCCTGTCGAAAACTGATGAGCCGTGATTTGATTGAAATACTAGCAAGGGGAGCGACATTAATATAGAATGTTATCATCCTGTTTGTTAATCCCCTCTCATGATTTATGTATATTATTGTATTGTTAAAGGTATTGTATGTATTATCTTTCATGAGAATAAATATTGTTTAAATCATATTCGCCAGTGCTAGCAGATTTACTGTCGGTGTTGAAGATCTAGCCCTGTTAGTCTGAAACTGACGAACCGTGATTTAATGTAAATGTCAGCCTGTGCTCGCAGGTTTACAGTAATACTTAGTGCTATGGATGGTGCAGGGATACTTCTGTTGTAATATGATAAGCTGTGACGTGGGGAGAGTATTTAGAGCCAAGATCAAGCACCCAATATACATTTTCGTTCGGTGTGCTCCTAATTATGGGGCCACTACATCGCGAAGCGGTGTAGGTTTTACACGACGAAGGCGGTGAACGTTCTTTACTATACACGTCTCAATGTCAAGATGCCAATTGACGCAGTTAGTCGCATCCTCTGGTCGCCTTGAACATCATTTTTCTTGTCATATCAAAACCCGCATATTTTCCAATTATGTCACGCTGACGGCTCGTGAAATATAGAAATGTTGTATCCAACGTTGTAAAGTAATAGCACTTGCCATTTATAGGATATAATATCTTCCGCCACAATATTTAAAAAAAACGCATTAGCCATGTTTATGCCATCCTCGAAATACTGGCCAATTATACCTACTTAACATCCATCAACTATTTGACGGATGTTAAGCAGGGACAATTGGCCGTGGTTTCTAGAATGTGTTTCTGCCAGAACAATAATGCGATGCCATAATTATAACCATAACCATAAGTAGCAATACTTATATGCTATAAGAATACACTCATACTCATCTTTCTGCTAGACAATTTAAGGCATTACTACCAGAACATACATGTATACAGCAATAATAGGCCTACATCGATTTGTATGCCAGAACAACACATTTAGGCATTAAAATTGATACATTGATGTCAGAGAAGATGAAGACTATGGCCCAAATACTTTCAGATTAAATGAAACATTTCAGAATGTGTACCTCCACACTTTACACACAGTTGCATCCATAAGATAGTCGTCAAAGTTAAAGAATAGATAATAACATCAATGGATCCGAAGATTTCATAGAATTCCATATACAATTGATACAGAGCAGCTGCGCGCCCTTATCGAGGTCATCGTCTGTGCTTTAATGAGCAATTCATGCAGTTCAAATGCATGTTTCCAACAAAGAAAGGGTTTCACAGCGGGGGACTAAGACAATATCAGAGATGCGATCCTCTTTGGCATTGATTCGATATACGCATTTATTATATTACTGTGGAATTTGAATTATATAACAATATTTGCAGCTTTTGCAAATAATATGGATTATTAGAATAATCAATATTATAGAACTGTTTGCAGTTTTGAAGATGTTATATGAAATTGGGAGTCTAGTTCGACTCCGAATATTCCAAAGAAATGTTGAACATATAATAAAATATTATATAAGTATTGTTCGTCATTAACCTTACAGTATGTCAAATGACAATTGACAAATTCACGTGGAGCATAACTTCCAATATATATTCGACGTTTTCCTGTAGTTTCAACACCTGGTTATTCGATACTATGTAGTATTCAACTAATTATTTTAGTAGCTGTTAACGAGACTAAACCACGTATAAAATGACAATGTAATTTGCAAGTGGTGTTTCTTGTTCGGTCAGTACCAGCCGGTGCTCGCAGGTATACTGTAACATTTAGCGCTACTGTGGATGTTACAGGTTTCCTCCCTCCATCCTGATTAGCCGTGATATATGCAAACATTCTGAAAGCGGATCAGAATGTCCACAATTCAGAGAGAGAGAGAGAGAGAGAGAGAGAGAGAGAGAGAGAGAGAGAGAGAGAGAGAGAGAGAGAGAGAGAGAGAGAGAGCGGGGATGGTGGGGGCAGAGAGAAAGAGAGAGAAAGAGATGAGACAGATAAAAATAGAGAGATACGTAGGAGAATTAGGAGAAGAAGAAAGAAGAAGGAGTAGAAGAAGAAGTAGAAGAAGAAAAAGAAAGAGAAGGAGAAGAGGAAGAAGAAGACGAAGAGCAAGGGGATTGCATATTAATCGTCGAAATCGGGTAAATCAGTTCACATTTTACAGGGTAATTTCTTTTAGGAATCTGATAAGAAAGTTTAGATACATACATATTATATATAGATCACCATATTATGATGAGTCATCTTGGTTGTGTGCACCTAGTCTTTGATAAGGTTATCCATACGTAGAAATGCCTTCATTTCTGATAAGCCATTCAAGCTATAATAATTCCCAACGCAAGTCTGAACAACCTGTGAAACAGGCTGGGGATTTATTTTCAGAATACCAGAGTTCACTGTGAGCGCAAGTAGATTTCAATATACATTAAATGACGTGCATGCATATATACAAGATGCCAAGGTCTATACAGTAACTGTTTCTCTCATTGTATGGCAACGTGCACTCGCGGGTCGGAAATCAGATTTATTAATAGTAGAATCATATATTAAACATATTTAATAATAATTATACTACTACTACTAATTAATATAATAATACTAATAATAATACTAATAATAATAATACTAAAATAAAATAATAATACTAATAATAAATAATAATAATAATAATAATAATAATAATGATGATAATAAAATAAAATAATAATATAATAATAATAATAATAATAATAATAATAATAATACAATTTTTTTTTTTAAATAAAATAATAATAATAATATATAATAATAATAATAATAATAATAATAATATATAATAATAATAATAATAATAATAATAATAATAATAATAATAATAATAATATCCACTATGCATGCATAGCGCTCTCGTAAGTGTCCCATCGCCATGTATAAATACATCCTACGAGAGGGTGTACGGTATCGTAGTAGATATGAGAGCTTCCTGAAACGATACCCTGGATAATTAAGGTCATTATTCCCACACAGTTCTGAATAAAATAAACATAATTGACTCAGTATCCAATAACCCAAACAACCTATAAAAGTTACAAATATTATTAGATTTCTCCTGTTTTTATCAGAAAGTCTAACATCTCCATGAATAACTATAGCAGGCATACATTCGGTGCACTCTTTCCACTTGCGTGAGTGCAGTCGTTTATCGATAGACGTAATAATAAAAGAGATATAACCCACGAAAGTGCCATCAAGTTGAAGCATTCGGAGCGAGTGCGAGGTGCATATGCACCTGTGGTTATTTCCGAATGTAGCATCACGTGTTTCCGGGTTTCATGAAAACTCTGTACATAAATACTTGAGGAAATGGAATCTGAGTACTGACTCCGCAATTGAAAGATTAATACGTACATACGAGTCGAGGTTGTTTGTGGTATATCTTTAACGATAATAGCCTCACGTTGGACTATTATTATAGCAATTATCATAGCAATTATGATATGTGTTTATTGTCGATTTGCGTACAAGTTGCCAATTGTTTTACGTTCTTTCACTTTAAAGGCATACTATCACAGATATGTATGGTCATTTGGAATAGTTCTTAGCTATACCTGCAAAAAACATTCACTTGACATACATAACATCATGTTTGTACTTCCATAAACCTTTTCACCGCTGTATGGTAGACACAATTCCACTGCAACCCCATGATATACAACTGAATATGGTAGTGTTTTTAGTTGCTTAATTATACCAATAGAATATAATACGTAACTGCAACGTTTGCTTACAAGTCCTTCATAGATCAGTTGATGCATCACAGACAAGATAAATAGCGGCTACGTTCCCTTTATTCATATACAATATTTATATCTTGATAACTATCGAGTACTGGGGACTAAATGCATACGTACATAACAACTTTTGGGTGGATAAATCAAGCATAATTAGTCTCAGATCGAAATGCGTTTGTCCAGTATACAGGTCTATCAACTGTGATAGCACATATATGCCTTTACGATAGCTTTCTAGGTGCATAGCTTAGCTTGCCGTATTCGTGTATATTGGCGTGATATGAATGTATGTCAATGTGTGGGTGCATTTTATTAAGACATTGGCTTTTGTTATTGGCGGATTTTCTGGTACCAAGTCATAAGCAGTGTTGCTGATGCTAACATACTAACTGACCGAGCTGAAGCATATATAACAACTTAGATTGTTAGTTATAACGAGTGTACTATATGTTAACGACATGTTTCATGTGGACTTTATCGAATTATGTTAATGCATTTGTCCGTTAATACGTACTAGCACATCTTCTATTACTTTCATACATTCATAATAATACAATTTACAGTATAAACAACATTATGTCAACATAAGAGCATCTCCCATTAAAGGCATTCTATTACAGATGATTGACCTATATAATGGACAAAACAATGTCGATCTGAGACTACTTACGTTTGATGTATCTACACAAAAGTTGTTATTTACTGATGCACTTGTTCCCCAACACTCGATAGTTATCACCAACAACAAAATATTGTATATGAATAAAGGGAACGTTCCTCTAATTATTTTGTCTTTGATGCATCAACTGATCTATGCACCAATAACATCATGTTACAGTACACACACGTATAACTTCAAAGTGCATGCCAGGGTGGTTAGAGGCGGGTACTTGCTGATAGTTTTTTCTAAGTCCTGGTTGAACCTGACTTTGGTATATACTTCGGCATTTAGTACAAAAATGTATACTGATTTCGCAGTGAATACAGGTCAATTCGGCTCTATCGATTTGAATGGACGAGGTGTGTAAAGCTGGCCGCACTTGCGTCGGATTTCGATCGTCTAGTATGCGGTGCTCAAAATATCAAAACATGCTAGATATTGTGCGATCGGTCGGCGAGACTAACAATATTGCAATCGCTGGCCAGCGCACACTTGCGATTTTCCGTCGGCCGACAAATATCGTCAACGCGTCGGCGACGGAAATCGCTAGTGTGCGGCCAGCATAACACGACACGACAACAACTTTAGACTCAAGTGTAATTGTCCGTCAGAAAATGAATCTGTCACTGATGCCACGTAGTGTTGTGGTGTCCGAGATTGAGAGCGTCCTGGTGAAACGCTAGTATGTAATGATTAACCTTGGCCGAACATAGCCTCAATGCATGCTCGCTGTCCGACCACAAATTGTTCCAGGCATCTCATTGTCAGCGTCCGCTAGTTGCCATTAAGACCAATTATACGTGGCTGCTGGTCAAAAGCGCTTTTACAATTGGAATCGAAATTCTGACCAAATTACGATCTGGATTTCGTGATCAGTCGGTACCTAAATCACGGTATCAACCGAGACTGTCCTGTAAATTCCACTCGAGTCTGGATTTCGTGATCAGTCGGTACCGAAATCACGATACAATCCTAGCCTTCCCGGTAAATTCCATGCATCTGAATTTCGTGATCATCAGTCGGTACCGAAATCACGGTATCATCCGAGACTGCCCGGTAAATTCCACTCGTCTGGAATTCGTGATCAGTCGGTACCGAAATCACGGCAATATCCGATCCCGCCCTGTAAATTCCATTCGACGTCCAGTCGTGACATGCCTAATATAACGTAAATCCATGGGGATTTGGACTGACATGCTTCGTTAATGACGATCATATTGTAGGATCAAGTCATTGCTGATGTATCAGGAATATTAGTAGACGTAAGGAACAGTGCAAATCTCAGTTGGAGCCTGTGTGACAGCACGAGTTTCTGTCCTAGGAGATTGATGGCAACCCCTGAAGCGTGACTGTGCAACGTATGTTATATCGTGCTGATTGGTATAATGTGGTTTACGTAAAAGTCGAGCCGTTTCAAAATGTCAGTGACGTTCGCAATAATGGTAGGAATTACGTCGAGTGTTGTATAATTTGAAACGTGATATGCTAATGCTTTGAGTAATAGTGGATGTTGAGCATTACTAATTATATATTTTATTATTATTATTATAGTAGTAGTTGTGATAGTGGTAATAGTAGTAGTAGAAGTAGTAGTAGTAATACTACTACTGATGATTCTACTACTACTACTACTATTACTACTACTACTACTAATAATAATAATACAAATACTAGCAGCAAAGGTAGTAGGAATATAAGTAGTAGTAGTAGTAGTAGTAGTAGTAGTAGTAGTAGTACAATCGACCCAGGTATGCAGAAATTTTACGAATATTAACGTCGAAAATATATTCCACTAATTTGAACAAGATGTTCTAATTCTGACAGCAATTGACCCACGATAGGTTTTGCAGCATAAGTGTCTGCTATATCGGGACTAATTCACATGGGAAATAAAAATTCAACGTGATTTCTACGAATCTCGGTTAAACTTAGTAATGTTCCCATTTACAAGCATGGCTAGGACACATGGACAAACACGGTCAACCGGCCGCAATCAGCTGCAATGCTGATGAAGACGTTGTTATCTGTCCAGGTCAACGACACCTTATTCACTCTAGAGCTTAATTTATTTATTTCACCAGTAATGAAAATAAACCATTATGATCAGTGAATAAAGCCGGTTTTCAGTTCAAGACATACACATTATCGTCCAAGAAAAAAATAATAATGCAGACCGTTAGGAAATGTTGTTTTTTTGGCAGAACACGTAAGTAACACAAGAACAATACGTGAGGACCTATCGAGTAATCAACTCCTTTATTATATTTTTAGGACATTTGCACGTCTTTGTCTGGACAAACCGACCACTGAAAAATAATGGATATCTATACGCCTATGATATATATTATAACCCAAGGATTCGGTACGTATACGACCAACACAGTCATAAGGTTCCGTAGCCTATATTTTTCTCTTGGAGAATACCGGTCGAGGTCTCCGCCCCACACTTCTTTGCGCTGATCTGCTCTCCCGCAATCAATCCTATGCTAAACACTTCTCTCTTTTATTAACAGAGTGGTGTTCCGCATGGAAACCATTGCAGTGGAGCCTTTCTGTGCTTCATCATCATCTCTCCGCTCGTCGTAGCTGGTCTAGGCTAGGTTATCCCTGTCTCTCCACCTGTCATCTTCGGCTGCAATATCACGGACCCTTATTAACACTGTGTCATGTTCGCTGATTTCATAGTCAGACGCTGCCTAGGACTGAGGACTCCTTTTACTCCTGGGTATTGTTACAGCGCTGCCGTATGAATGCTCATGTACATGTGGCATAAACAGTGCTAGACTTCTATATCTATCTTCATCAGTATTGGAATTCAGGCAATCGGAACATCGCCGCGTCATCATGGCATTTCCTCCTTGGTTCAATACTACACGCTTGGACTTATTTGGAAGGTTTCCATTAAGGCGACATGGACATGAGATGCGGCCCTATATCAAAATAATGTGTCACTAATTTGAAAGTTAAGAAACAAAGCGTATGCGATTTATGGTTATATTTCACTCGTGATGTCTATTGAGACTATTTCAAGCGTGGTAAGTCAAAGTAATGGCACTGGAAGAGTTTCTGTTCTTTTTGTAAAAGTTTATAACATATTTGACATTCGAGACCTCTCGCCCTTTCAGTAATCTACTAGTGTTGTAGGTTACCGGAAAGGGCAAGTAGTCTCCAGTGGCGCGAGTTGTCTGGAATATTTAAAAGATGGAAAACCTTACATCTGGGTTCGGATGATTATTGGAACAAAGCGGAAATTACGCCATTGTGTTCAGGGCAGTCCTGTACAAAACCGCGTAACTTTAAGGTAACATTAACGTCAGCCTTAGCAATATACTGCACCATTGCGAAGTTTACGGTTACCGAAAGAATAATAGTTCCTTCGTTTCGTACATGAGTGTCTTCATGCAATATGCAATGCGTAAGTATTAGTTCTTTAAGGACATTATATACTAATTGTAATATATATTTTATTGTATTATGTTTTTATTCTACAGGTCATATATGATATCTGGTAGCATCGCTTTTTCATTTCCGGTTTGATGCAATTACCAAAGTATAAAAGTCTATGACATGAGTAACCGTTTGATCTTTAAGGACACATATACATATTACTATTCGATCAATATTATGTGGGTATTTTGGTATTAATCCTGGCTTCCTCTACGGAATAAACGCTAGATACCGTATCATTATGCGAATTGTTTTAAGAACTAGTTTTAATTAGTACACGACTGGTTCCAGGCTTGTACCATTGTATTACTTACAACCATCGTTAAAACTCCTATGCCATTTAAGATTGTGATTAAAAACATCACCGTTGACGGAGGCGGTTGAAGATCAATGTACAACGTCAATAACAAATGGTCTATATTGCGACATCGTCGATTTAAATTCTCAGATATTGATCTCACATCCGCATTCATGTTGGCTTTCATCCTGGAGAAATATAATAATAAACCCTATGAACTGAACATAATAAACTGATCAACTTAGTGTTCGTTGATCTGCAGTCTGACGAGGAAGCTTATAAGGCATGAAGATGTACACATCCAAAGATACGTGCACACAAATATTGCGGTATATTTTCGTAACGTTACTACGAGGACCCAAGTAGAGTATACAAACGAAATTGCTAAATGATCATCACGGAATTAGGGAACCTGTCAGGTTTACCCCGGAGGCATAACACGATGCTAACCTTATCGTACATGGTCACAGGTCTCTTCACGAAGCTTGACAAAAAAATCTCGACGGTTTTATAATGGCTTATGTAGAAAAAAAAAATCCGTATAAGCCTCGCAAGCAGCGGAGATACGTCTTAGGTAACGAGGTTTGAACATCGTGCGACAAGGACGCACGCTCCCTGATTTATTTAAGGTCATCCCTCCGCTCTTGCCTTAATCCCTCGAGTCGAACTGCGTTACTGAACAACGTGGCAGACACGTATGATGAGAAGTGGCGACCTGGGGTGCGTTCAATCAGCACAGGGCTGAGTAAGCCGCTTAGCTAAACTGGTTTCCTGGCTCATGTACGCTTCATACGACTCTTGAGACAGTGGCTAGTTTGGTAAGCCGCTTGCAACCGCTTGTGTCTTTGAACGCACCCCTGGTAATACGTAAATACTATTTGGCAGGCATAGACTCGATTTGCATGGAACGTCGTATATCGTTATGACAACGCTTTCTCCGACCAAAGGCGTATCCTGCAGGTGACGAAAATAATGTTCTGTAAGATACTTGCTACTAGGAAAAATATCAAAATAAGCTTAACTTTTACTGCTGTTGACAACGGCGTGACGTCCATGGAATGTAGTCGAGTGCATTTGTCAAATAGCATTGATGCCAATGTTCTTATTTTCGTTCCCACGTGAGATTTGAACCCAAAATATCTAAGTTGGTTGTATGGAGTCCCATCCAATAACCACAGTTTCATCTCCGCTTACAAAACAAATACATACATAAATACAAAATAATTACAAAAACGTAAACAAATGATACCACACTGAGTCGGATACACTGATCGGGGTAATAATGTAACGCTTTCAGGACGCTCTAGAGCATAGGTTTACTGGAATATAAATATACACATTATTATTAATTTTTAATTTTTAATTATTATTATTATTATTGTATTATTGTAGTATTATTAGTATTATTAGTAGTAGTAGTAGTAATAATAGTAGTAGTAGTAGTAGTAGTAGTAGTAGTAGTAGTAGTAGTAGTAGTAGTAGTA
>JAVCKX010080144.1:0-24679 GCA_034780695.1 Lepetodrilus gordensis | reverse complement strand
AGATTTTAATATTATTAATTATATACTATAGGAAACTTCTAAAAACCCAAAAATGCTATATGAAAAAATATGATATTAGCTATTTATTTTGTGTTTTTAGAAGTTTCCTATATCATAGTATTATAATTTTTTGGGAGTTTATGAATATAAAGAATATTTTTTCATTATTGTTAATATTGTGTTTAATATATTTTATTTTATTTAATGAACACTTAAAAATGGTTTTTGCAGGGATTGCTATTTTTATTATTGGTATTAATTTCATAGGAAATGGTTTTAGTTTATTTTCTGAAAAAGAATTAAAAATGTTTATCCAGAAATATACTAATAATAATATAAAAGCATTTATTTTTGGCTTTATATCCACTACTTTGGTGCAAAGCTCTTCTTTAATATCTGTGCTTGTGGTTTCATTGCTTTCTGTTGAAGTGCTTAGCCTACTTCAAGCAATTGGTATAATGTTTGGCTCAAATTTAGGCTCTACTACTACTGCTTGGTTAGTTAGTTCTTTAGGATTAAAATTAAATATAGCTTCATACTCAATGCCTATGATAATATTAGGTCTTACTTCTACATTTTTAAAAAATAAAACTTATATTGCTTATGGAAATGTGCTTTTAGGTTTAGGTTTTGTATTACTAGCTATTCATTATATGAAAACAGGATTTATTGATTTACAATCAAATATAGATTTAGCATCATATAGTATAGATGGTTCTTTAGGTTTAATATTATTTTTCTTTATAGGTGCTGTTATGACGGTGGTTATGCAATCAAGTGGGGCTAGTATAGCTCTTATAGTAACTGCTCTTGCTTTGAGCCAGATAACTTATGAAAATGCCATAGCACTTACCATTGGAGTAAATATAGGAACACCATTTACTGCTGTTTTAGCTGCTATTACATCTAATATAGATGGTAAAAGATTAGCTTTTGTGCATTTAATGTTTAATGTTATTACAGCATTTTTTGTTTTTATTTTTTTAAATCAATTCATATATATGATTGAATATATATCTACTTATTTTTCATTAAGTCCAGAAAATTATGTAATAAGATTATCAATTTTTCATAGTGCATTTAATCTTTTTGGTATATTGATATTATTTATATTTATTCCTCAAATAGAAAAAATAAGCAAACTTATCTTAAAGAAAAAATATAAATTAACATATAAAGCAAAATATATATCAAAATCATTAATAGGTATGCCATTAGCTTCTATTACTGCTTTAGAAAAAGAATTAATTCATTTACTTAAAAATGCTAATAAGGTTATATTAAGGACAATTTCTTTACAACAAAAAGATGTATTTGCAAGTAAAAATTTAAAAAAAACAATTAAGCATTCAAAAAAGAAATTACTATTAGGCAAAATTCATAACCAAGATATACAAACTTTACATACTAAAATAATAGAATTTTCTTCTTTAATACAAAACACAATATCAACTAGTGGAACAACAAGAGTATTTAGACTAAAAATAGCAGCTAATGAAATACTACAAAGTGTAAAAACAGTGCATAAAATACAAAAGAATATAAATAAATACTTTAAGTCTGATAATATATATGTAAAAAAAGAATACGATAGACTAAGACTAGAATTAGCCTATTGCATAAAAACTATATTTTTATTTAATACCACAATGTATAATAATAAATATAATATAATAATAAATAAACTATATAATCACATAAGCAAAAAAGATAAATCTATAAATAAAAAAATAAATTATTTAATAACACAAAAGAAAATTACAGAATCTATGGCTTCATCTTTAATTAAAGATAGTGCAAATGTTTTAAATATTTGTAAAAAACAATTAACCATTGCAAGTATATTATTTACTAATATTACCGACCATAAAAATGAAAAATAAGTTTATGATATGCAAATTCTATTAAAAGAACCTCTAAAAAATAACTTTATATTCTTATAATAATTTAAAAAATTATTCTAGCAACCTACATTTCGGATAAAATGGTATATATGTTGCTTTAATATTTAAATGATTAGAATTATATTAATATTACTTTTATCGTTTAATCTAATGTATTCAGCGATTATGCAAACAGAACTAAAAAATGGCTTATGGCAATTAGTGGCTTTTAATGGTAATCATTTAGTGGCACATGCATCTGTAGCTTATGGAAAAGATAATACTAGAGAAGTTATGGATATAGCTGATGAATATACTACTTATTTAGTTAAAGAAAGTAATTTAGATAATGCCCAGTTAGCTTATAATAGATATGGAAATATTCTTTCTACTGATTTTATTGCAGATGCTACTACCAAATTAAAATCAAGTATTGGTATATTTGCTATTAAAAATACTCTTTCTCCTTCTGGTAAAACTTTACTAAAAACTAATATAAATTCTGCAGTTAAATTAAAAATTAAAAATGCAAAAGCACATAATGCTAATATTCCTAAATATAAAATGTATATAAAAGGTAAAAACTCTCCTGCTATTAAGATAGAATATCAAGGCAATTATGAAGGACATTCTTTTAGAATTAAGTTTGGCAATGAAACTGAAGATTATATAACTTATTTTGATTACACTAAAACATTTTCTAATCCAGTCTCTCTTGTAAAACCTTCTAATTCTGGTACTAATATTAGTGCTTACTCTGCTAATATAAGAGATATTATTGATTTTAGAGCAAATGATAATAACCTTAGTGAAATGATTCTTAAAAATAAATTTGAAATAAAAGATTCACAAGGTATATATAATAAAAGTTTAGTAGATTATGCTTCTAGTTATATATATTCTGTAATCATTTATCAATTTACAGATGGGACTTGGAAGATATTTAATAGTGACAATAAAGGATATTCTAATGACTTTGATGAGCTTAATATAGCTAAAGGGTATTGGATAAAAATAGAAAATGAGCTTAGTGAATTGGATGACAATGTAACACAAACTGCACTTATTAGTAGAAAAAACAATAATATCAATGATGAAGTTTATAAAAATTTACAAAATGGATGGAGTATATTATCTTTTAATGATTCTTATGTAAGATATGCTCCTACTGGTGTGTTTATACCTATAGATTTAGTTTCTGCTGCTAGTTTTGGAGGAGTAGGAATATATGCTAAATCATATGCAAATATAAATGATAGAGATATTATATCACTTAATAGAGTTTATACCCGTCCTTCTGAAGCATCCAGAGTGGTTAATGTATTATCTCAACTAAAACAAGATATCTATGGGCAAAATCATAAGCTAAGGTCAGTTCCTGCAATAAAAGTAGATATTAATGGAAATGAGATTGTTGGTATTATAGTTATTAGCGATGAAATATTTGAACTAAATACAAGTGGAAATACTACATCTATAATTACCTCTATAGCAGGAAAACAGCTAGAAAAATTAAGTAATAATAATTATAGCACAATATATGGAGAGTATTTAAATTTTATGGAAATAAATGATTTAAATGGAAGTGAAATAAATGCCACTATTTCAATAAAAATGCCAAAATTTAATTCTTCTTCTAAAATATCTTCAAATTTAAATGATGATAATAAAACTATTATTTTAATGAGAGCATTAAATACATTAACCCAAAGTGCTACAAGAAATGGAGAAACAACTCCCTCTACTAAAGTAGCTGGATATTTAACAACATTAGATTTTAATACAAATGATGATTACTCCCTAGAAAGTAATATGAGCCATATGCTTCTATCTTCAGGACATAGATATTATATATCTGATACCACTTATAATAAAGTATATAAATTTAATAGAAATGGTAAATTTAGATTAATATCTTCAAACGGAAATGTAGATATAGACTCAGGAAATGATACAAATATAGCACAACTAATTAGTGCCATACAAAATAAAACAAGTGAAACAAATATAATAGCTACTGATTTAGGAATAAATTCAGATAATGATAGACAATTTGCTATTAGCTCAACAAGTAAGGATTTAGATATATTAGAAGATGATACAATAAATCTTTTTGAAGATATATCTTTAACCTCAAATACTATATCAAATGCTAAATTTATTAGAGGCTCTGTCGTTTCTGTAAGCACTTTTTTAGATTTACTTAATGCTATAGTTTTTAACAGAGAAGTTATAGATAAAATTGGAGATTATAAAACAATTATTAAACTAAACAATGGTTCTGATGGAAGCATTGCGTTTTTTAATGGAAATGTAACAATTACAACTAAAGTAAGTTATCCTGGTAGCTATGAAGTAAATGGTAGCATTACGATTCCATCTGATACTACACTAGATGTAAAGGGAGATTTAAATGTTACTGGGGGATTAGTTATTCGTAAGCGTGGTAAAGTCATTGTAGGACATAATCTTAATATTAAGGGAGAATTAGTTATAGATGATGGTGGTAGATTAATCGTAAAAGGAAATGGTAAAGTAGGAGGTAATGCTGTTAATAATGGAGTTACATACATTAAAGGGTCACTTAGTGCAACAACTACAACAGGTATAGGATATCTATCTACTGGACCATTTATTCCAGATCCAACAATTACTACTACTACTATTTCTATTAGATCTTTATTATTAGATCATAATGTAAGTGGTATTCCAGTAGGATTATTTGATTTAAAAGGTCAAGACTTTCCATCAATAGAAAATAATTTACAATTAAACCCCTTACCAACATTAGACTTCCCTATCTCAGGAGGAATAATAGAAACAATGTATAATAATAATAAAAAAATAAAAAACATAATGACTATGGATTATTCATCTTCATATAAGCCATACTGGAAAATAACAGACTTGACAAAAGATATAGACACATTATATGGAAACTCATATGACAACGATAATCAATACGATAATGACTACCAAGGAATATTTCATCTTCAAGCAAATAAAGCATATTGGGTAAACTTAGCAAGTGTGACAAGCACATCACCAAGAATAAAAGATGTAATAAACTTAAAAGACTCTAAAATAACAATGCAATCATATGCTCACTTTTCAAATACTCTTAATAATGGAATATCAATTACTCAAAATCATATAAATTATAAATTAAATATAAAATTTAAAGAAGATAATAATTTCATTAATGATAAAGGAAATAATAAGGACTATTATAATGTAGTAGCCACTATAAAAAATAAAAGATACTACCTAAAAAGAAATGGATATTATTTTTCATTAAATATTAATGATAACGATATGCCCCTAAAAGAGACAATAATAGGCGAAAAAGATGAGCCAATTATATTAGAAGCCTATAATGGAACAGGAATATCTATAAAAGAAGCAAATGATAATGCCTATTTTAAAATAAAATACTTCAAGCCAACAATTCCTAGCTTTACTTGGAATAAAGATAATGATTTAATAATAGATAAAGAAAACCAAAAAGATATAAATAATAATATATCTACACTAGAATTATATGTTAATAATATAAGTGATATCAAAAGTAAAAGAGTAAAATTTTTATTAAGTGAGAATAATTTATCAAAAAATAATGATGATTTTTTAAAATGGAAATATCAAAATGATGAAGACCTAAATGGAGGAATTACAGTCATTAAAGCAGTAATAAAAAAACAAGATATAAATAAACAAATCTCTTTTTATTCTAATATTCGAGCCTTTTTATATGCTCCATTAAAAAAAGGTCATATATTAGAAACAAGTATAACTGACCCAGTAGATATCAAGCCATACTCTTACATAAGCAAAAAAATACTCAATAAAGACAATGGGGTTCAGCTAAATTATCTAATCCCACAAAAAAATATAAAAACTCTATCTATGGTTTATTATCCACAAGGTAAAGAAGAAGCAAAATCACTAGACATAGGGTTTGGTGCTAGCACAACTATGTATCTAAGAATAAATTCTAAAGTTGTTAATCAAAATATTATAGGGTCTATAAAATATATACCAGCATATATAGGAAAGCTCTTTTATATTTATTTTAATGGCAAACTATATCAAGGAAGATTTGCTAATGATGGTAGATATTCTAATGATAGTAATGCTTATAATTTAGAAGGTGAAACCATAAGTGTTGATACATTTACTAATAAATCTGCTAGTCAAGCTGATAATATTAGTGGTAGAGTTATTAGTGGGGGGCAAGGAATTTGATTATTTAAGAAATCTCTATTAATATTTCTAATAAAAAAACGATTTTATTATTATGAAAGATAAACAAAAAATAGAAAAATTAGCAAATAAACTAGATAAAGACCTTCAAATTGTATTATTTGAAAATGCTAATTACCTTCCAACCATAACTTCCACCTTTGAATGTATAGAAAATAGCTCTGAATCTTTTAAATCACTAATAAGAAATAATTTTTCTTTAGAATATGGTATTAAAAAAGAAATAGGGAAAATATTAAACTTTCATTACAACCTAGAAACATCTATCAAACCACCATATATAAAATACTTTAATCATATATTGACATCTTTAACCACAGAAGAACCTAAGGATGACTAGAAGACTCTTTTTTTTTAATATTTTCTACTTGCTGTAAATAAAAATCAAAATTATCTTTAGAATTAGAATTTATCGTGTCTATTAAAGTTGCGAAGCTATTACCACTTAAAACTACATATCTTTTATCATTAAGTTCAAATACTATTAATTTTGTTTTTAAGTCAATTTGTTTTACAAATATTAATTTATAACCTTTTAGATTATTTAATTTTAAGTTTTCATCTGTTTTTCGTTTTACCATAAAATAAACTATTAATAATATAGAAATTATTGAAAGCATTAATATATAAGAGCCTATTCCTATGCTTGGAGCTATGTTTTTTCCTGAAAGTTTATTATCTCTAAATAATGAAGATGCTATATTTCTACTTATATCTATTTTTATATTTTTTCCATCAAATGTTTTTTCTACTTCTATTAGAAAATCTTTTGCTTTTAATATTTTTATTTGTGAGTTATTTTTATAATAAGAAAATTCTATAGCAGGTATAATGCTATTTTTTATATGGATTATATCATTTTTTATAGCTAATTCATCATTAATTCTAATAATGACATCATCACCTATTATACTTTTAGAAATATTTCCATCAAAGTATTTATCTAAATATAATGATAATGTTACCTTATTAAGGCTATTTATAAATTTATAAGATATAATTTGGGGGTATAAAAAAGAGTGTAAAACAATAAGTATAAATAAAAATCTTTTAATAACCACTAACTATATTTTTAGAATCTAAAACCTCATTTACTCTTATTGCTAAGTTTTTTTCATAAACCATAACATCGCCTTTACCAAACATTTTATTATTTATATATAAAGATACACTTTCTCCCGCAGCTTTATTTAAGTCAATAACATATTCTTTTTTCATTTTAATAAATTCTAATAAAGGCAAGACAGTTCGCCCTAAATCGGCATGAATACTAACCTCCATATCAAGCATATTACCATAGTCAACTTTTGTTGATGCTATTGTATTTTCTAAATTAGATACAATTTTTCTTAATTCTTCAATATCAATTTCTTCCATAGAATACCTTTATTTAGTAAGCAACCACGATATAGCTTTCTTTTACTTTAAAATATTTTTTTATATAGTTATTTAAATCCACAGGAGTAATTATTTTAGGTATTGTTATTTTTATTTCTTTTTGATCACTAGAAGATACGGTTTTTATTTTTCCTGCAATTAAATTTAATAATTCTTTTAAAAAATCTTCCAATTCTTCATCTAAAAAATCACTTTCAGAGCCAAAATAAATACCACTAAGAAATAATAGCCCACTTTTAGGCATACCTATTATTATTGTTTTATTTTCTTTATTTTCTATAATATCTATCTCTGCATAAAGTATTTCACTTTCATCTGTAGGTTGTTTAGCTAATGCATTAACTCCAAGATCAAAAGCTTGTTCAAAAACTCTATATATAGACTCTAGTAAATGATGTGTCATAATTACCTCTTAATTAAAATTCTTCACTCATATCAAGACCACCTTTTTTATAGTTAGTCACATTACCCTCAAAAAAATTAACTTTTTGAGCATTAAAATCATTATAAGTGTCAATCCATGCAATAGGATTGCTTGAATGATAAATCGGTTCTAATCCAGAAGTTCGCAATCTTTTATCACATAAAAACTGAATATATTGTTTTATGATATCATTTGTTAGTCCTAGTATTTGTCCATTAGTAATATATTGCCCCCAAGATACCTCAAGTTCACAGCCTTTTCTAAACATAGAATATACTTTTTCTTCTAGTTTTTTTGTAAAAAGATCAGGTCTTTCTACTCTCATAGTTTTAATCATATTTTGAAATAAACTTAAATGAGTATTTTCATCTCTTTGTATAAATTTAATCATTTGTGTAGTTCCTCTCATTTTTCCAGCTCTGCTCAAAGCATAAAAGTAAGTAAAACCACTATAAAAATAAATACCTTCAAGTATCACATTTGCAAACATAGATAATAATACATTTTCATCTGTAGGGTTATTTGCAAGTTCTATATATATATTTCCTATTTCAATATTTTTTTCTTTTAATTTATCATCTGTTTTCCATAAATCATAAATATCTTCCGAATTATCGGCAATTCCATCAACTAAAACAGAATAGCTTTGTGAGTGCAATGCCTCTTCAAAAGCCTGACGAGCCAAAAGTATATTTACTTCAGGAGCAGTAATATATGGATTTAGATTATCCATAATTTGATTAGTTTGCACTGAATCCATAAATATCAATTGGCTAAGAGCTTTATCATAAGCATATCTTTCATTTAAGCTAAGAGTTTTATATTCTTTAATATCATCATTTAAAGTAACCTCATTAGCAGTCCAAGTATTAGCTAACATTACATCCCACAACTTATATGCCCATTCATATTTTATATTATTCATATTAATAATACCTGATGGATTTCCTCCTATTAATTTGGTATATTTTCCATCTACACCATCTAAGTTATATATTCTCTTTCTCTTCAATTCTCATCCTTATTTATCTTTATTTTCTTGCGATATTCTAACATTCTTACTTTAAAAACTATATAGAGATTCTCTATAATTATAAAAAATGCTCATAAAATAATAACACAAAGCTCACTTAAGCAAAAATAGATAGAATATGGTTAATGGAACCTCTATTTTTATTAAACTATTTATTTATTTTTAGTATTGGTTTATGTTTTGGATCTTTTTGTAATGTTTTAATATATAGAATGCCTAAGGGGTTATCTTTTGTAGCTCCATCATCTAGGTGTCCTAAATGTAATACTAGAATTAAGCTTTATCATAATATTCCTTTAATTTCTTTTTTATTTTTAAAAGGAAGATGTTATTCTTGTAATGAGAAAATATCTTTTACTTATTTTTTTGTTGAAATTATTGTTGGAATTTTGTTTTTAGGGCTGTTTTATATACATTCTTTTAGTTTAGAATTTATTTTATTATCTTTTATTTTTTCTTTTTTAGTTTCTTTGGCTATAATGGATTTAAAGCATACTCATATTCCTGAAAGTTTGGCTATTTTTACTCTTTCATTATCATTTATATTTCAAATTAGTAAAGGCATCTATTTTGATATATTTATCTTGATGGGGTTTTTTTATGCTATTAGATTAATAGTGTCATATATTTTAAAACAAGAGGCTATGGGTGAAGGAGATATTATTATTGCAGGAATAATTGGAGCTATTTTAGGTGTTGAGGCTTCTATAGAGGCTATCTTACTTGCTTGTGCTATTGCTATACCTTTTGCTATTTATTTACGAGTAAAGGGTGAATTAGAAACTCCTTTTGTTCCATTTCTTGCTATTTCTTTAATTCTTATTTATTTTTATAAAAATCTCAATATAGATATTTTACTTTGATAAGCAAATATTTATCAACTATTTTTAATAAAGAATTTATACCTATGTTTTTTGTATTATTTTCTATTATGTCTATTATTGTTACTGTGGATATAGCTAATTTTTCTTCAGTTCTTGAGCTTTCTTTTTGGGATTTTTTCAAACTCTATATGTATCAAGTTCCTATGATGATTTTGTATGTAGTGCCTATTTTATACTTTATAAGTATGGCTAATTCTATTAAAAAATCTTGCTTACAATCAGAACTTTTAGTTATGTTTTCTTTAGGATTAAAGCCAATTAGAATGTTTAAAATATATGTAGTTTCTTCTATTTTTCTTGCTATATTCTTGCTTATCATTACTCTTGCTGTTCGTCCTTTGAGTGAATATCTTAATACAAGATTTATTCATAATACAGAAACTACACAAAATATTAATTTAAGTAAATCTGATTTTGGGCAAAAATTTGGTAATTGGTTTTTCTTTATCAATAAAGAAAATGATACTTTTAAAAATATAATTCTTTTTAATAAAGAAAAAGGAAAAGACACAATAGTTATAGCTGATGAAGTAAAAATAGGCGATAATAAAAACTCATTTGAGCTACAAATGAGAAATGGAAAAGCATATATAAGCTCTAATAACGAACTTGTGCAAATAAATTATGATAAAATGAGTGTATTTGATAGCATAATAATAGATAAATTAGATTATTCTAATTTAATAGAATACTGGAAAAGATATAAAACCGATAATGTAATTTTAAAACACTTAGTGCTAGGTGTAAATATAGCACTTTTTCCTATCTTTTCCATTTATGGTATTTTTGGTATTGCCTTTATAAAGCCTCGTATATCTAAAGATAAGGTAGGAATTTATACATTTTATTATATAGCTAGTTTTGTATTTTTAATACATTTATTTTTAAGCTATATTGGTATATGGACTATTGTGGTAATTCCTATTTTATTTACTATAGTATCTTATGTTATTTATCGGTTAAGAATGAAGTGAGAGTTGCTTTTACAATTTCTTATGATGGCAGTAAATTTCACGGATATGCAAAACAGATAAATACAATAACAGTATTTAATGAATTTCACAGTATATTAAAAAGTGTAGGAATTATATCAAAATCTACTTGTGCAGGAAGAACAGATAAAGGAGTTCATGCTCTAAATCAAGTAATATCTATGGATATACACGATAGATGGGAAACTAAGCTAAATATACTACAAAAAATAATAAATCAAAAACTAAATCATATTCAAGTAAAATATATAAAAATAGTAGCAAATAATTTTAATCCAAGATTTGATGCAAAATATCGAATATATAGATATATAATATCTAAAAAACCTAAAGACCCTTTTTCTTACAATTACATTAGTTTTATAAGTGAATTTAATGTAAATATTTTAAAAGAAACTACACCTCTTTTTATAGGAAAACATAATTTTAAATATTTTCAAAAAACAGGCACAAAAAATGTAGGAAGTCATAGGACAATATACGAATCCAAGTTTTATACCTATAAAGATAAAGGTATTTTTCTCTTTAAGGCAAATGGATTTTTAAGAAGCCAAATAAGATTTATGGTAGGTTTTTTATTAGAAATATCAAATAAAAATCTTACAAAAGAGCAACTAATAGAACAATTAGAGGTTAAAAAAAGACACTCTTGCAAATTAGCATCAGCTAATGGGTTATATTTATTAAGAATGAAATATTAAAGAAACTTCTATTAAGATTTATTTCATTCTTACAGTTTTTATTAAAATCTATATCCAAGAGCCCAAATTAGTTGTAAATAATTAATACCTTGTTCTGCTTTTCCACCATCGTGAGTAGTCAAAACATCAAACATATTAGAATGTCCTGCTTTTAAAGTAGTTCTAAAAAGATATGAATCACTAAAGGTTATCTCGCTCCCTACTTTAATCGAAAAATCAACACCTGCAAGGTGAACTTCATCTCTATTTTTCTTATCCATTAAAGTAACAGAAGATTTTGGTATAACAATACCTACTCCTGCACCTCCAAATAAAGATATATCAAGTATGTCATTAGAATAAAAACTATCAATATAGCTAATATCTAGAAATAAAATATTATATCCATTAGTATGCTCATAAGATAAAAAGCCATCTAAATCCTTAGAACCACTTTCTTTTTTATCATTAATAGTTCCAGAAATATTAACTTTTTGAGGCTTATCTACTACATATTTTAAATGATCAAAACCAATAGAAATGGCTACATTATTATTAATATAATATCCTAATAAAAAATTATATTGAGGGATAGTAAGCCTAGTCGGATTTAGATAATGGCTAAATAAATCGCTAAATGGATTAGGAGCATCACTAGCTTGAACATCACTAAGTGTAAAATCATGATCATTTCCTTTAAAAGAAATATCACTATTAGCATAAGCAGCACGATTCCAACCCCAATAAACATACCATTTATTATCTCTATCTATTGCATAAGTAAAGTCCATTATTAGCATACTAAATATAATTCCTAATAATATTTTTTTCATATATATCCTTTGTGTGTTTTATTCATATAGTATCGACAAAATAAATCTATAAAATCATAAATTTCTTAGATGTTTTATTATTCGTATCATAGAAAAAGTATCCATTTCACAATATTTTTTTAAAGCATTAATTATTTCTTCTTTTTCTTTTTTAGATTTTAGATTTTTTAATTTAAGGTATGAGTGCATAGCATCATAACCTGATTGAACCAAATTTAAACTAGTATAATGCTCATCATCTGGAAATATAGCTGGAAGAACTTTTTTAATTGAATGAGAACCATCCATTAAAGGAAGATAATAATAATGGTTTTTAAATATATAGGCTAAATCTTTAAATCTTTCATTTATACTTGGTATTTTATTGCTTAGCTCTTCATTATAAGATGAAAGTTTTCTTAAGACATATTTTTCAAAATCTATATTATAGGCTATGTATGTCCCCTCATCTTTTATATCTTTATTTATAGCAGTAGATAAAGACTCTTTTGGGTTTTCATCTATATTGCTTATAAATTCTTTATGTTTTATATCACCATTTTCATATTCTATATGAATGGAATATGAAAATGCTATTTGCTCATAAGACCTAAAGCCATCAAATCTTGGAACTGGCTCTTGATATGCCTCAAAATCTATATAATATATAGGAAATATTATTGTATCTAAAAATTCTTTTATTTTTTCTTTATTTATTGTGCTTTTTTGATATAGCTGTGCATTTATTTGAAGTTTTTGTGAGTCCTTTAATAAAGGATAATTTTCTAATTCTTTAAAAGAAATAATTTTCTTTTTATATAAAGAAAATTTATCTTTTCTAGCCAATCTGCTTACATTAAAAACAGAATATTTAGGTATATGGCTCATACATTCATTAAGCAAATGACAATCTTTAAATTTATAACAAAACTCGCCAATATTTATCTTTTTTTTAAATAATTTTGCTTTTTTGATATTTTCTATTTGTTTATGAATATTATAAGATTTTTGTAAAACATCTTTTGTAATATCTTCTTTTATACAAAGCTCATCTATATCTAAAGTGCCATTTAAGATATATTTTTTATTTATATGCCATACAAAACATTTATCAATTTTATAACCAAGTATCGATAAAACATACCTAGAAAAACTCATTTTATAAATAAATGATTTTTTAATATTAGTTGAATCTGAAATAAGAATTAAATCTATTTTATCTTTATTTTTTTTTATTAAATCTATGGTAGTAAATAAATTATTATAACTAAATTCTAAATCAAAAGAGTATTTTTCATCTTTTAATACATTCTTAAATAAGGATTTTAAATCATTTTCATAAAGAAAGTTTTCAGTTTCTTCATCATTTAATATATTATATTTTAAAAGCTTAAAACATTTCAAATAGTTTAAATATAAATTAGGTGTAATTTTCATATTAGCAAAAAGAAGAAAGAAATTTTGCTTTTTCTTTCACATTATCTCCCCAAATATCACTAATAACAGCCTTCATATCTATATTGTAATCTATATCAACAATATTTGTGCTATTTATACCACCAATAGCACAAATAGGAATTTTAATTTTTTCTTTAGCTTGTTTTAAAATATCAACCCCAATAACCTCAGCATTTTTCTTAGTAGAAGATGGGAATATAGAGCCAAATGCTACATAATCTGCACCATTTTTTTCTGCTTTTAATGCTTGATTTATATTTCCATAGCAAGATACTCCTATAATTTTATCTTTAAGAATTTCTCTTGCTTTTTGGATATTTTCATCCTCATCACCTATATGCACACCATCTGCATTTACTTTTTTTGCTAATAAAACTCTATCATTAATAATATATAATGCATTATATTTTGCTATTAATTTTTTTAATGAATAAGCCATATTTTCTAAATCATCATTAGTGCTTTTTTTATCTCTTAATTGAATAATTCTAGCTCCACCTTTTAAAGCTTCTTCTACTTGATATAATATATTTGTTTGTGGTGTTAATTTATCATCCGTAATAAGATACAGCCCTTTTAACTCATTCATTAATATTCTTTTTATAGTATTTTACTATTTTAAAACTAATTTTATGGTAAAAGTTATTTTTTCTTAACTTTTAATTATAGTTTTAAAAGTAATATTTGTTTTATCTTTTTTAAAAATAATAGACTTATCTATATGGATAAAACTATTTTTTATATAATAAATATTATCTTTATTGTCTTTATTGATAGATTGTAATTCTAAGGTATCAAAAGTGTGATTTTTTATTTTATCTATTGTTTGATTTTCTATTTCATAAACTTCATCTGAAATATCATGAACATCTTTTAAATTATGGGATATAAATATTATACATTTATTTTTATTTTTTGCTATATCTAGTAATGATTTTTTATATATATCTTTTGAATTATTATCCAAATTAGCAAATGCTTCATCTAATAATAGAATCTCATAATTACTAATTAAACTTCTTGTGATTGCACATTTTGCTTTTTGCCCTCCTGAAAGATTATAAATATTTGATTTTGCTATTTCTTCTAGTTTATATTTTTTGATATAGTATTGTAGTTTTGTTTTATCTTTTAATCCATAAGCTATATTTTCTTCTACACTCATATTTTCAAATAAGTTCAAAGATTGATATATGCAAGATATTTGTCTATTATATATCTTTACATTTATATTTTTAGAGCTATCAAAAAGGACTCTTTTCTTGTATTTTATAAATCCTTCTTTTATGGGTATTTTACCTATTAGCATATTTAAAAAAGTGCTTTTCCCACTTCCGCTTTCTCCTATTATAGAGTGTATTTTTGATGATTGAAATGATGATTTAAAATGGTATTTCTTTTTATTTTGTATTGTTAGTATGTCAAATTCAAGCATATTTCATACTTTTATTTTTAATAATATTTGTAATTAATAAAATAATAAATGATACACTTAACATAATCAAAGAATAAATATGTGCCATAGTATAATTAAGCTCTTCCACATATTCATAAATAGCAATAGAAGCCACCTTACTAACCCCATCTATGCTTCCTCCTATCATTAAAACAACTCCAAATTCTCCCATAGTGTGAGCAAAACTCATAACCATAGCAATAATAATAGATGAATAAATATTTGGAAGTATTACTTTAAAAAAAGTAGTTAATTCTTTTGCTTGTAGGCTATATGATGCATATATAAGATTTTTATCTACTTTTTCAAAAGCATTTATTATAGGCTGTATCATAAAAGGCAATGAATATATACAAGATGCTATAACTAAAGCTGGAAAAGTAAAAAGTAAAGATATATCAAATTTATCAAGAAAAGAACCAAAAAAAGAATCTTTAGAAAAAAATATCAATAAATAAAACCCTAAAACAGTAGGTGGAAGCACGATAGGAATAGAAAGAATAGATTCTAAAAAAGGTTTAATAAAATGCTTGGTATTTGCTATAAAATAACCCAATGGAATACTTATAATTAAAAGTATTATAGTGCTAATAGAAGCTAGCTTAATAGATACCCAAAAAGGGAGTAAATCTATATTAGATATGTCTATTTAGATATCCTTGGAGTAGATTTTGTAAATTATATTTTAAATCATCATCAAAATCATTTAAAAGACTTATGATTTCATTTTTATAAGTATTTGCTTCTTTTATACTCTCATCTAATCCTAATAGAGTAACAAAAGAGTTTTTATCTTCATCTTTATTTATACTTTTTAAAGCCTCATTTTCACTAGAAGTAACATCTAGTATATCATCTTGTATTTGAAACAAAAGTCCTAAATGTAAACCAAAATTATATAATGTATCTCTTTTTACTTTATCTAATTCACAAGTAATAGCACCCATTTTTAGGGAACTAGCTATATATTTGGCTGTTTTATTAATATGTAAGGTTTTTATTTTATCAATTTCTAGTTTTTTATTTTCATAAAATAAATCCAAAGCTTGTCCATATACCATTCCACTAAGCCCAGTATTTAAAGAAAGCTCTTTAATAAGTTTTACTTTAGTATCACTAGAGAGTGAAGCATTAGTTATTACAAAAAAAGACTCAGTAAGTAATGCATCTCCAATTAAGATAGCAAAGCCATCATTATAGGTTTTATGTAAAGTATCAATACCTCTTCTTTTATCTGCATTATCCATAGCAGGTAAATCATCATGAATTAAAGAATATGTATGAAGCATTTCTATACCAAGTGCAACAGGTAAAGAATTTCGTAATAATAATGGTTGATATGTATTTACAATACTTAAATAAAGTAATGGTCTAAATCTTTTACCTCCTACAAGCATAATATCTTTTATCCCATTATTATAATTAGGATGAAAAGAATTTTTTACTTGAGGTAGATTATCTTTGCAATAATTATTAAATAACTCTAAAAGTTTTTTATTATTTTGCATTCATCAAATCGCCAATTCCATTCATCATAGAACTCATAGCAGTATCTGATTGATTTTTACCTACTTGCTCATAGCATTCATTCAAACAACCCATTAAAAGTATTTGTAATGATTCTTTATCACTAAGCAAAGTATCATCTATATTTAAATCAATAATTTCTCCACTACCTTTTATTTGTACTTCTACTAATCCACCACCACTTTTAACGGTAAATACTTTTTCATCTTGTTTATTTCTAATTTCTTCATATTTAGCCATTTTTTCTTTCATATTCCCCATTAAACCATCAAGATTATTCAAATCAAACATTATTATTCCTTAGATATAAATTGGGCATCTTAGAAAGTTCCCTTATGCTTATTTTACACTTTATTCTTTAGGGAAGCTATAAAAAATGGAAATAAAATATACATTTGCCATTAAAATAATTCTTAAGAGAATCTCTATTAATAGCAAATATAGAAAAAATTCTAAATTATTGTAGTAATCTTTGGACATTTTGCTGTACTGTGCTAGCTTGTGCTAGTGCATAACTTCCAGCTTGTGCTAGTATATTTCCTCTTTTGAAATTACTTGTTTCACTTGCAAAATCTGTATCTCTTATCATTGACTCTGAATATCTTACATTTGTTTGAGTAGTAGAAATATTATTTATTGTTGCTTCTAATTGTATTTGAACCGAACCCAAATCTGATCTAATTTTATCAAGATTTTTAATAGCCGTATCTGCTATATCCATAACTGTTTGTGCTCCATTAAATGTAGTTACACCTGCAGGTAAACGACCTGTTGAGGCATCATTAACATTTCTTGCACTTGTTTGCACAAATATAAGAGAGTGTCTATTAGTATGAGCTCCTACGGCAGATGCTTGATCCTTATTTAAAGAACCTCTAGCTGATCTTAGATTGATAGTAGTTTCTGCAAACTCACCCTCACCAAAACCTATAGATGGTGCAAACCCAGGAGTTCCTTCTGTTTCAATAATAATATCTCTAGCATCATTTCTTATAAAAGTTAATCTTCCATAATTTGAGTGTTGATTTGGATTTATTTCTTCTAATCCTAATAGCTCAAACCCTTCTGTCGCACTAATAGTGATTCCTCTACCATCTACACTATTTAATTGCAAATGACCTCTTGGATCCAAATTAGCTCTAACTCCTGTTTGATGTGTTAGATTATTTAAAGAAGCTACTATTTTACCATCTGAATCATTTATTCTTATATCATTAATAGTTCCTACATTAACACCATTTATTTTTAATTCTTTAATTCTATTGCTTCCTGTTGTTGATTCTCCTACTGGATGATCTCCTGTGGATTCTACTTTCCAAGAAGCTCTAACTTGAAGCTCATTAGAGTTTTTATTAATTGCTTCAGTTAAAGCACTTAATCCTGTTCCTGCTGTATGTGATACAATTACTGATTCTAGTGTAATATCATCTTTTCCATTTACTGCTTTAAATGTAAGTTTTACTACACCATCTGAAGTTATATTTTTACCAGTTTCAAATCTAGTTTGACCTATTTTATCAGAAGATGTTGCTCCTATAGAAGCATTAACAGTAGTATTTGAATAAGCTCCTATTTGAAACTTTGCATTTGAATAAGCACCAGAAAGAAGTGATTTACCATTAAATGTTGTTGTAGCTGCTATATTATCAAGTTCTTCCATTAATCTTGTAATATCTGCTTGAAGAGCTGATCTAGTTACAGCTGTCTGACCATCTTGTGCAGCTTGAATTGCTTTCACTTTAATAGTATCAAGTATTTTTATTTGCTCGTCCATAGCTTTATCTGCTATTTGAATAATGCCTATGGCATCATTTGCATTTCTAATTGCTTGTCCTAAAGATTTAGATTGAGTTCTTAGAGAATCTGCAATAGCCATTCCAGATGCATCATCTGCTGCCTTGTTGATTTTATAACCCGAACTAAGTTTTTCTAAAGAAGATGTAATAGATTTCTGCGTAATTGCAGAGTTAGTGTGTGCATTTAATGCTGCTACATTTGTTGCTATTATGAAGCTCATGGATAATTCCTTTTATCGTTAAAATTCGAGTTTCTTTCGTTGCTCAATTAGTATATCGTATAACTTAAAAAAATATTAAAAAAATATTAAAAAAATATTAAAAAAACCTCTTAAAGAGCTTAAGATAGGCTTAAGATAAACTTTATCTTATCTTAATAATAAATAAGATTTACCTTTAAATAATATTAAAATGATATTATATACCTTAGTTTTAGCTTAATTTGAGATTTAAAATAAAAAGATAGTAGTATAGATTGTATAAAAATGTATAAATGTAGATAAATAAAAAGAAGTAATATGAAAAGAAGTAATATGAAAAGATAGTAGTCTATTTAAAAACCATAAGTGAGAGTTATTTAGAAGTTAGAACTTTTTAGATATTTTGAGAAAGTTTAGATACAGAAGTGATGAAAAATATTGGGGTATTCCATCTTCTTATTACAAAGTAATTATCAAAAGCTAATATGAAAGAGCCATTTTTATAATCACTATTTCTTATATGAATAACTCTTGCCTTTAGTTTAGAGTTAATGCTTTTTGGAATATTTAATCCTATATTCCTAAAATAAGAAATATTTTTTTTATTTTTGATATTTTTAATAAGATAAGAATTACTATTTTTTATTTCATAACTTATAGGCTCATTATATTTGTATTTATTTTTCTTTAAATAATTTGCTATAGAAGCAAATACATCATCTTTTGTATGCCAAATATCTGCTATACCGTCTTTATTGAAATCTTGTGCATATGATTTATATGATGATGGCATAAACTGGCATTGCCCCATAGCACCTGCCCATGAGCCTTTAAAATCTGCTTTATTTATTTTTTGTTGTTTTAGTATTTCTAATGCGATAAAAAATTCTTTTCTAAAAAATATTCTTCTTTTTTTCTTTTTATCAGAATAAGCCAAAGTAGATAATGCATCAAGTATATTTTTTTCTCCTGTATATTTACCAAAAAATGTCTCAATACCCCATAAAGATATTATAACTTCTTTATTTACTTTGTATTTATCTTCTATTTTTTGCAGTAGCTTGAAGTGTAGTTTTTTATTTTCTTTAGCTTTTTTAATTCTAGTTTTTGAGACTACTTTTTTTATATAATCTTGAAATGTATATTTCTTATGAGTTTGGTTTTTATTACTTCGTGTAACTTTTTTTAAATATTTTATACCAGAAAAATATCTATTTGCTTCTTTTTTATTTAATATTCTTTTTGATATACTTTCTTTTTTTAGATTTTTAAGAAATACCTCAAAACTACTAGAAAATAAAGAAGAATAAAGAAGAATAAAGAAGAAAAAAATCCTCATTAATACAATCCTATATTACCATCTAATCTTTTATAAATAACTCTTATTTTATTTTCTTTATCTGTATATACAAGAAAATATTGGTCTTTAGTATTACTTAAAATATCCATAGCATCTATTAATTCTAAATTATGATTTTCTTTTTTAATATCCACATTAATAACATCTTCTACATTTTCATCCATACCAATAGATAAAAACTCACCTAAAGAGATTCCTTTATGGTCTGTTTCTATTTCATGTATTTTTCTAAGTTTTTTATGGACTCTGCTTGACGCTTCATCTATGGCATTATAAGTATCTTTACCATATTGTTTGATTATTACTGAGTTATTATGAGATATATGAAGTAAAAACTCAACACAATATCGTTTATTTTTATCTTCACAAGTAATAATAGTTTTAGCAGATATAATATCCAAACTATATTTAGAAAACGAATCATAACAACTCTCTATAGCACTTTTTATCCCATCTGTTAAGTCAATATTTTTACCTATTATAGATGTATTCATTTTAAATCCTTTTTATTTAAAAACCATTTTATTGTTAAATATTCGATACTTACATATATTACAATATAAGGAATTATAACAAATGAAAATTTTATTTTCTCCAAGTGAGGCAAAAAATAATATAATTAGTGCAAAAAACTTTGATAAAAAATCTTTTATTTTTAGTCATTTATTTAAGTATAGAATGGAAGTTTTTAATCTATATAAAGATTTTATCACAAGTGCTAATAATGATAAATTAGCTAAAATATTTGGTACAAAAAAACAAGATATTATAGATTATTATAAAAACCCACACACAAAAGGAATTAAACCAATTCAAAGATACAATGGTGTAGCATTTAAGTATATAGATTATGAAAACCTAGACAAGCATCAACAAAACTTTATAGATACAAATGTTTTAATTTTTTCTAATTTATTTGGAGTAATTTTAGCAGGAGATAATAATCTTCCAGACTATAAACTAAAACAAGGCGAAAAAATAGAAGGTTTTAATATAGAAAAGTTTTATAATGAGAAATTTTCAGATACACTAGATGAATATCTTAAAGATGAATTTATATTAGACTTAAGAGCTGGATTTTATGAAAAATTTTATAAAATAAAAAAACCTTTTGCAACTATGAAATTTATCAAAAATAAAAAAACAATAAGTCATTATTCTAAAGCTTATAGAGGTTTAATATTAAAACAAATAAGTAAAGAAAATATTAAAAATATTGATGATTTATTAAAAATAAAGTTTGATAAATTAACTATGATAAATTATATAAATACAAAAAATAAAACAGAAATCATATACGACATTACCGAAGGATAAAAACTAAAAAATTATTATTTTACTTTTTGCCTATAAACTTAATCTAAAATAATTATTTTATTATTATCTAAAATAGACATCTTTTTTAGTTTTTGAACAATACGAGATAAAGTTTCAGGAGCCATATTTAAAATATTTGCTATTTCTTTATTTTTATATTCATTTAAAGCATTAGGATTTTCTTTAAGGTATGAGCATAATCTCTGGGTAGAATCTAGCACTATATTCCTATTAATAGTGTCTTGTAAGTTTTCTATTTTATTACTTAAAGACTCTATCATATTAAATGCCATTTGAGCATTAGTTTTTAGTAAAGCTATAAATTCTTCTTTTTTTATAGCTATAATTTGTGTATTGTCTTTTATAATCATAGCATTTGCAGGGTATTTGGAGTTTTTTAAACTTGCCATTTCTGCTATTAGGTTTGGTTTTGTAAAATAATGAATGACTATTTCATTATTATTGGTATCCATTTTATATATTTTTACTCCACCTATTAAAAGAGCATAAAAATATTGAGTAGGGTCATCTTCATAAAAAAGCATATTTTTATTATAAAACTCCTCTATATGGCTAATGGTAAGCACTTTTTGTAAATCTTGATTAGTTAAATTCATAAAAATATCAATCATTTTTAAATTATCTATATTCATACTAGTCATCTTATTATATTTATTGATTTAAGTCAATGAAAAATAAGATATATAATATATAATTGCATTTTTTTATACAAGGAAACCTCTATTAATACAAATAATTTATATTTATTTTGCATTAATATAAATTCCCATAAGGATGAGCTATGCTACAAGAACAAGATTTACCATTAGTAGATATGGATTTTATGAATAACACACACAAAGAGGAATTAGTACTAATTAATACTATAGCTAAAAATATCAATGATTATGAAAATACAAAAAATATCAACTTAATAAATGAAAACTATCAAATTTGGCAAAAACATACAATAAAACATTTTGAAACAGAAGAAACTATGATGATGGAAAAAAAGTTTCCACCATATTTAATACATAAAAGCATTCATGATGTGGAGCTTAAAAAAATAGATTCTATTTTTAGTGAATGGAAAGATACTAATGATATTAATATTTTAAAAAATTATTTTGAAAATGAGCTTCCTCGGTGGCTAATAAATCATATAGAAACCATGGACACAATAACTGCTAGATTTTTTAAATACGGCTCTTCTCCTTGCTCTTTACAAAACCAATAATGTATCTAGTAATACACTTAATTCATATATATTCTGTATTTATTTATGCTGGTTTTTTGATAACTGATAATTTATTTTTAGTAAAAATGAAAGGCGATATAGGTGAAGATAAATATAAAATAATTAGAGAATATTTTATGAAATATGTGAGAAAAGTAGTTCCTATATCTCTTGTTGTGGCTGTTTTATCTGGAGGGTATTTGATATATATTAATTTTGGAGATATTAATGATGGCTCTTTATCTAATTTTCAAATACTTCTTAGCATAAAGGCTTTTTTAGGTAGTTGGCTTGGTTTTAGAGGAATAGCTCAAAGTTTTTTTGGTATTAATCCTTTGGTTTTTAAGTCTCACCTATTGCCTTTTATATTTACTATTCTTATCATTTTTTTATCTCAAGTTATGTTTTCAGTAGATTATACTATTGCTCATTAATCATTAATATTTTTTTGGTTAATGAGCAGTAGTATTAAAAAAAGGAATAAATATGAAAATAATATCATTTTTAAAAGATGTAGATTTTTTAGATAATAATGTATCTATTAGTGTAATGATGGATAATGAGCTTACTAAAGAAGTTCGTATAGCTTTTAAGAAAAATCAAGTTATGAAAGAGCATAAAAGTAGATATCCAATTACTCTTATGTGCATACAAGGAGAAATAAGATTTACAGTCAAGCAAGAAGTATTTATATTGCATAGTGGGGACATTATATCTCTACAAGCAAATATCTCTCATGAATTAGAGGCATTAGAGCAATCAATAGCAAGGCTAAATTTGAATAAATGTGAAAATGATACAACACCTAGTGTATTAATTAGAAAATAAAATGATAAAAGAAAATGAAATAAATAGAGAAAATGTAAATAAAATGGTAAAAATGTTTTATGCTAAAGTCATTAAAGATGATGAGATAGGGCATTTTTTTACAGAAATATTAGGCGATAATCTACAAAATAAACAATGGCAAAAACACATAGAAACATTAACTAATTTTTGGTTATCAATGACAGGACATAGTAAAGAATATAAAGGAAACCCTTTTATGCCTCATATGGCACTTAAAGGTCTAAATAAAGATAAATTTTCAAGATGGATAGAAATGTTTCATAAAATAGTATCAAAAGTATATAATGAAGAAGTAGCTACAATTTTTAAAGATAGAGGCTCTATGGTAGCCACTAATTTTATGCGAAATTTAGAAATTTAAAATGATAAATAAAAATCAAATATATCTACAAGCATTAATCATAGGATTAACCTTTATATGGATAGGTGCGATTTTTAGCATTTCTTTTATGGAAGCCCCATTAAAATTCCAAGCTCCTAATATAACCACAGTATTAGGGTTGGGGATAGGAAAGATAGTATTTAAAGCATTAAGTATTATGGAATGGATAATATCTATATTGATTCTTGCTTCATTATTTTTTCTCAAACCAAATAAAAAAATATGGATTTTATATCTACTACCTATAAGTATTTTTATAATACAAGATATTTGGCTTTTACCTATTCTTATGGAAAGAGCTGATTTGATTATAGCAAATAAATCTTTACCCGAAAGTTATTACCATTTTATTTATGGTATCTTTGAGGTTATGAAGTTTTTATTTATTGGTAGAACTGGAGTTATTTTTTTAATTCAAGCTTTAAGAAATAATAAAAAATAAGAACTCAAAAGCTTTTTCTTCTATTTCTGTATGGATTTGTTTAGTGCCATCTTATGTAATGCAAAACGATGAAAAGTAGCCTACGAAAGAAATATTTTAGAAAAATTACATAATGCCATAAATCTCCTAGCAATATTTTAAATATGAACAGTTTTTTTATAAGAAATTGTCAAGTTTCACCACATTATACCATTTCAAAAGCAATATCTTAAAACACATTTGGTAAAATCTTAAATATTTCAGGCTTTGTTTGAAACCAACTTTGAACTGCACAAAAAAGAGTTCT
>JAVCKX010080034.1:0-13115 GCA_034780695.1 Lepetodrilus gordensis | reverse complement strand
TGCAAGTCATGATATTAGTGAGAAGATTCTAGAAAGTGACTTTAAACCCCAAACCAACCAACTAAGAATAGAGCATGACATTTAATGGTGTATTATTAGTATTATTGACAAAGTTCTTCATGAGGATGCCTCTCGTTTCAGATACCTAGTGATGGAGTTGATGGATGCCAATCTATGTCAGGTGATACAGATGGATCTGGACCATGAACGCATGTCCTACCTTCTCTACCAGATGCTGTGCGGCATCAAGCATCTCCATCTTGCAGGAATTATACACAGGGTGAGTAGAGCAACAATCTAGGTGTAGAACCAGGGTATCAGCAGCTTGAGTTGTAGACTCCCCAGGGAGTTGAGAAAGAACAGAACAGGTAGTAATGTAGCACTATCAGCATGCTTTATAGTATGGATTTGTTCAGATTATTATTTAAAAAAATATTCATTATTTTTATATTACATGTATTATGATTATTATTATTATTATTATTATTATTAATAATATTATTATTAATATTATTATTATTATTAATATTATTATTATTATTAATATTATTAATATTATTATTATTATTATTATTATTATCATTATCATAATATATGTGTGATGTTGTTTACAGGACCTCAAGCCCAGCAATATTGTAGTGAAATCAGATTGTACGTTAAAGATCTTGGACTTTGGTCTGGCACGTACGGCTGGCACCGGGTTCATGATGACGCCCTATGTGGTCACCAGGTACTACAGGGCGCCCGAGGTCATCCTGGGCATGGGATACAAGGCCAACGGTGAGATCCACATGCATCCCTCATATCGCTCTACTAACACTCACTGCTGTGCTGGGCATCTCTGGTGCTTCTAGTCGTTGCAAATGGGTGAAAGATTCCCACAGCGACGTTAAACTCCATAATCACTCTCATTGGGTCCCTGCAGCAGAATGGAGGTTAAAAATAAGACTAATATAGTAATCTGTTCAGTCAATAAGATCATTCTCAGGTTGTTGTATGAATTCTTTCAATTATGGGAAATGTGTGTTACGAATGTTAATATAATTTAACTGTGTTTCCTACGTAACTTAATATTATATTAGTTGAAAAATATCATTGAAATTAAACAAACATTGCTATAATGTGAACTTTCTCCCCGACACCAAATAAAAATTTGCAAAAGAATAATTTTCATCTATTACTAGAAGATGTCATTGCTGGTGTGTTGTGTTTCTCTAAGTTAATATTGGTGTGTTGTGTTTCAGTGTTTCACTGTCCATGTGTTGTGTTTCAGTGTTTCACTGTCCGTATGTTATGTTTCAGTGGACATTTGGTCTGTGGGCTGCATCATGGCGGAGTTGATACGCGGGACAGTCATGTTCCCCGGCAGTGACCGTATCCTTTCTATAATAACAGTTAAACTATACCACAGACATAGGGCTGGGTGGGATCTATAATAGTGTTCTCTGTAAGCAGGTGTGCATTGTGGTTATTCCTGGATTATTCCCAGAGGATGTCATTTCACAACTATACAAGGAAACTGGATGAGTTGATCCATAGACATGACGGCTATGTTGTGATGGCTCATCTATCATGGACTTCCTAATGTCCAATTTGGTGAACTCACTGATGATGGTACCACCCCACCCCCAGGACTCCTCTAAATTCGAATACTGGTACTGGGTGAGCTCACGGGTGGTACTGGGTGAGCACTGATGGTACTGGGTGAGCTAACTGATGGTACTGGGTGCGCTCACTGATGGTAGTGGGTGAGTTCACTGATGGTATCATCGCAAATGGGTGAAAGATTCCCGTAGTGACGTTAAACTCCATATTCACTCACTCAATCATGGTTCTGGGTGAGCTCACAGATGGCACTTGCTGAGCTCACTGATGGTACTTTGTGAGTTCACTGATGGTACTGGGTGAGCTCACTGATGGTACTGGGTGAGCTCACTGATGGTACTGGGTGATTTCACTGATGGTACAGGGTGAGCTTTCTGCTGACATCTGGATGAAATTATTGGGTAAGCTCAAATCGGGTCTTAATAAATTTAAGTTTACACTGACTAAAGTTAAACCGTCCATGCCTTAACCTGCTCTAGATATCGACCAATGGAACAAGATCATTGAACAGCTAGGTACACCGAGTCAAGAGTTCATGAAGCGGTTGCAGTCCACTGTCCGCAACTACGTGGAGAACCGACCCAAACATGGCGGCGCCTCCTTCGAGAAGCTGTTCCCAGACGTTCTGTTCCCTCCGGACAGCACAGAACATCCGGGACTGCGAGCCAGCATGGCACGGGACCTGCTGTCCAAGATGTTGGTCATCGACCCAGAGAGGAGGATATCTGTGGACGACGCACTCATGCACCCCTACATCAACGTGTGGTACGACGACGGCGAGGTCAACGCTGTAAGTAGTGATATGTTTATATAACATTACCCAGGACAAAGTTATGGCCTTCATAGTGGTCGGGTGGTAGCGCAGTGGTAGAATGTCAGGTTTCAGAACCTAAGGTTTTCTTGTTTTCTTTCTACTTTTGAATCGGAGGTTAATGCCACTTTATAGCACTAATCCACATTTCAAAGCAGAAACAGAAAACAAAATGAAACAGATTTATTTTAACTATTGTCATGTATGGGTTAAATATTCCAGCGGTTTTTGAATTAATTCATTTAATTAATTAATTAATTTCACTATTTTAAGTACTTGGCCACTTGGCCCAGCTTAGATCACATTGCCTTAAGTCATTGCAGTATGTAATATTTCTGTGTTTGAGTGTATTGTTTGTTTGTTCACAGCCGGCACCTGACCCTTATGACCACTCTGTAGATGAAAAGGAACATACAGTAGAGGAATGGAAAAGTATGGACAATTATATCTATAATGTCAGACACATTTTAACTTCTAGATTTGTTTAGATTCTATATATTTATCTGTTTATGTTTACTTTCAAAAATCTTGTTCCTAACAGTTTGAAAACTAAAAATAATCACTGCCATCATCAGTGTGGTACAGAGATAGCAAGTTTGATTATTGTTCATATTTCACCACTCATATACTTATATTTCAGCTCTCATATACACATTTTTCAGCTCTCATATACAATGAAGTTATGGAGTATGAGACCCGAGAAAGACCGAAACCTATGCAAAACCATACAGGTATTATTATTATTATTAGTATACATTTATAGCTCAAATGCTCATCCGTTGCTCAAATTCCGGTCAACGCATCTGTGCACTCAAATGCCTTCTTAACTCCCTGGGGAGTATTGTCTTCATGAATAGACATATTCTTACTCTAGAATGTTTATCCAAGAAAGGTTTCTATTTCTAATTTGCCAAGCCAAACCCAGCTGTTAATATTCAACTTTTTTCTCAGACTGTTTATTTTTATTAACGGTAAACTACGAAGCTAATATTTGTGTATTATGTCTTCAGCACAAGATGGCGTGTCAAGTAACGACACCGCGGCCAACGCTGGCGTATCTGGAGGCTCTCCTAGTCAAAACCGTCTCCAGTAGCGCCCTCTGTCAGCCCCGATGTCGTTGGGCCCCGCCTGCTCACTTGGCTGTCGTCGACCCGACCCGACCCGACCCCCCACTGCCCCCACTGGATCAGACGAGGGAAGAGTTGGCCATGAGAATGTGTACATAGTCCTTGTATCATATCTAGAGGCATAATTTATTTGGTGGTAATGTCAGGGAGAAAGCACCACTACCGTGTCCTGTGTAGATAGTGATGTACCATACACCTTTCACCTTCCATCACATCATCATCATTGTAATCCATTGCCCCGTGGGCACACCCATCAATGATACAGTCTGATGAACATCGCTTGTTGCTGATTCAATTGCTGTAAGGTCAAGGACATTATTCCAAGCAGAAGTGCCACTGTCAGGAAATGTACTGATTATCGGCTAGGCGTCGAGTTTGTGGGATTTGTGGAGTATTGAGGTTACGTATTCTGTTCATTTGACAACTGGGGATTTCACAATAGATCTGCCTCGTGGCTTTTGAAGTAGTGGATCCTGATTGGAATAGTGCATCTAGGCCAAGGTCACGTGACACCAGGAGTGCAGCTGTTCTCAGACTCGTGACCTGCAGACTGTCTTCTGCTTCATTGGCCGACCTCAAGGTCAAGGTCAACAAGCAGGTGCAGACACAGCATGAAGACATAGCGCTGGACTTGACAGCAGTGTAGCCCAGGGACTTGTCAATACGTGTCTCATTTAGACAGATATTCCATTGTGTTGCAGGATTTGCTTGCCATGCATTTTTTTAACCTCAATATGGATGAAGGTGACGAGATGGTTCTTTTGTTACTTATAGTCATTGAGATTGTGCCAATTGATTCATACGGTTATCTGTCCTTTTTGTCATCTCTATATGCTAGATTTTTCGCTTTATTATGCTTAATGATAATTACTGAATCGGATATTTCTGCAGCTCTAATTATTTTCCTGATTTTCAACCTGTCAAATTCATATGAAGTAAAGCTTCCTCAGTTCAATGTACATTTAATGTGTGAATACTACATTACTAAGATCGTCGAAAACCCGTGAAAGATTCCCGCAGCGACGTTAAACACCATATTCACTCGCTCACTATGTTACAAAGACATAAATCGCATGTAAACTTCTAGAATAAATAAGATAACACCGTAAAAAAAATATACTTGAACCAGTTAAGAAATGGGTGTAGAGATATTATATATGTACAGAATATCGTTGAACAAAATGACATCAACTTCTAAGAATGACTGTAGAGATCTGACATCTCATTAGTTTATCTGTATGTTATACCCTTTTATGTCTATCTTTACCTCTTGTGTCTGCATGTATTCTACATATGTACCCTATGTATCGGTACTGTTTGTGTTCAGATTCTAATCCTTATCCCTGATCATGCCTGTTCTCAGTTGTTCATAAGGCTGTTGAGATGGAAACTGGTGACTACAACCAGTTTGTGTCTCAGATTGTTTGTATTTGATTGAGCTCCCAGAGAGACATCACATATGTTGTGTATATAATGCTATAGATGTAAACAGAAGCACCAACACCTGGCAGTGTTAATACACTGATTTCTATATGTGGAACTTGTGTTAACAGCAAACATAGATGAATAGCTTATTTAGAATAATTGAGGTTGAAAGATATTGTGGAAATATGAAACATGAATGAAATGTTAAATAGGTGTAAATTAATGCATTCCAATTTTTGTCAAGAGTGGTACATATGAAATGGTTTTTGTCACCCCCCCCCACCCCCGCCCCACCCTTTTGAGGGTGAAACTGTAGGAATAGGTTATATGATTAAAATGTGGGCATATTTCTGCCTTCAATGTAATTGAAGTGCTAATCCACATGGTTGTTGTACCTGATACTAATTCTTTATAGTTTAACTTTGCTTAAACTGAGAGTGAACACGCTCAACCTTTCACAACAAAATTAAGTACAGTACTTGTAGCACCCGTTTCAAATTTGGAGATTAATTATTCATGAGCCAGGCCTGTAAGCGTAAACATATTTTGACAAGGATAGATCTTCCTGTTTGATTAGGCAGAGGCCATTGCTTATTAGGGTATCTCTAGTTGCCTCCAGCACAGAGAAAGTTAAATGGGTTTCGTGAATGGATACATACAGGTATGTGAAAGAAAGTATACATTGAAAAATCTTGTTTGGCTTATAACATACACTAGAGATGATGCATAGTATGCCATGTGTTGAAGCAGAAGCACTACTGATGTTGTTATGACAGAGTTGTATGTTTATCAATTGGAATGCTATTATTGCTCCGTGGAAAGGAATTGTTTTACCTAATGTCTTCTGAACTGATAATATGCTACATATTTTGGACACTTTATTAATTCACTGTATAGTATTTCATCAGTGACTACTTTATTGAATACAATTTCATCTCATTCTGATATTTTACCATGTCTTTTTAGAGACAAACTTAGTGTATACTTTCTTTTGCCCATCAGTTTACATTTTGGGTACAGTAAATCGAGCTATTTTATCTTGCTTAATTACTCTATTCTAATCTTTATGATGTTCTCGTTAAGGGTGTGCTTTTTTGTTATTTTATATAGAAAGGATTCATTTATATCCACAATATAATCATAGACTTTGTTTGAAATTGGTGCATTTTGTGAGATGGTGTATTTGGATGCTGTGTTACTTTATCCTGAGATGGAGTGAGAAAGTCCTCTATGTTCACGAAGCATGATTTATGCAAACTTCCATGTTGGATAGACGTGTCTCTAGTTGGTATACAGTGCACTGTTGTCTTGTAGTAGTTCTTTGTGTTCCTGTGTGAAAACTGGCAAAAACTCAACAACGCAGACTTTATTGAGATTTTATTCTGTTTGAGAATTATAATCTCTTATTAAGTTTTCTTTGATCTTTCATTAATCATCAGCATTTGGGTTGTAAAATATTTTTCATCTTTTTAGTAATATTTATGAGTTTCCAATCTCATGTTGGTCTTTCAAGAGATTTATAATGGCTTTTAACCACAGATGTTGATCATATGTTGACCATGTGTTGCAATGTCGAACTTTATTGTCTTTTAATTGCTTCTGTATATTTCTGATTTTTGTTTATGTTTTCTGACTGTGAGTGAAGGTGTGCCACACAGCTATAAGTAGCAATAAGTACTGTGGATCTGTGCACATATCATCATCATTATCATCATCATCATCACCACCACCACCACCATCATCATCATCATCACCATTGTTATCCATAACATGTAGGAACTGTGTGCAAATAATGTCATCTGCAGTACTTGATAACATGTAGAAAATGTGTGAATATATTGTCTTCTTCATTAAAATACACCTGCTGTTTCCATTGAACAACTGTCCATTTCAATCCAGTAATACCAGTAGTTGTTTATTTGTCCAGTACTGAAGCATCCCTCTGTCTAGGACATATCTCCAGTGTTAATACGATAGTTCAGTTTCAACAAGGGAGGTAATTCATTATACAAAGTAAGCGAGAGGTTCTCATATCTGATGCTACAGAAAGGTAATTGAACTTGGAGCCTCACGTTCATCGTTTCCATTACATTTCACTAACAGATATTCTGACTTTCTCCTATACATATTTGATAACCTGTATGAAGTGTGGGCATATGAACTATATCAGTATTGAATGGCATTCACAACAGCACGTGTATTGGTTTGTGTTATGATATTCTGCCATTTTGGAAGGTATATTGAACTGTGTACATGCATTTTCTTGTGCAGTATGGGTTTAACTGAATATATAGCAGAAGGTATGAATTACAATATGTAGAATAACTTCAATGTTCAAATTGCACTTTCCTCGTGTTAATCTTCGAAAGTAATTTTCTTTTTTATGTCAGCACTTCAAGTAATGTCGTTTGAATTTCTCTTTGTGATAGTCTGATCTATAGATACATACATCAAACAATAGGTTGTGAAAAGTTTACTAAAACTTATTGTGTATTGACTTGCAATTAACCCTCTCCTGCTCTTTAGGGAATCTCCAGTTGCCTCTATCATGGAGAGGGTTAAACATTAAACTGCCAGTTTAAGCAAGTTTTCCCCAAGTAATGGCATGTGAAAATGAATAATATATTAATAAACTAAATCAATAGTTTGTCATATATTGAAACAATGATCAGAGGATCATGAAGGATAATTGAATTCTATTTGAAGCAGCTGTTGATATTAACAACACACTGGACACCAAGGTCTAGGCAGCCGTTCCTGATGCTGTGGTATGTTGTAAGAGACCATGCACTCATGACAAGATGTCAGCGAGAAAGCTAGAATCGTACGTCATACGACAGTGTCATGAATGAGAGGCCTGGCTCGTGTACAAGATTTTCTTGCATACCACTGACAACTCTTTCTCTGGCTTTGTATTCTGCTTCTCGACAAACTCTTTGTTTAATGTGAAATATTATTTAAAGTCTAAATTGGTTTAATTATTAGATATTTTAGACTAGATATAGAAATAACATGTTCTTTACGTGACTGCATTTTGACCTATGCAATTTTTTTCTGCGCAATTGTATTTTTCCAACACCTTTTGCATTTAAACTATTTTTCTGCATTTCAGCACAACCTTTGTCAGTTTAAATTCTTAGATTGATACTGAATACTTATCATGGAACACTTAAATAAGTTTTTGTGCTGTTGAAAATGTATATTTCTGCTATTTTCTTTCAAAAGTTAGGATTGCCTCACTTGCCATCCATATCAGGCTTACTAGTATTCCAACAATTATCCAGAATATACAAAAAGCTGGTGTCAGATTTTCGGAAATTTGAGTGATTTTCCCCTGTATATCTGTTGTATCACATGTCATAACCTATGACCTTTGACTTGTTTTGATTGCCAGTGATCTGATGTAAAGTCTGGATGTAACTATTGCACATAACATGACACCCGTCTTGCTAGTTTTACCTGTCCTTGTAGAATACCTGGAAATACAATTAAGAGCATGAACTAGAATTACAAATCATATCCAACCTATGAAGTAAATTTTCTCCACTATTGCATCTTTTTCTAGTAAACTGTAAATTAAGAAATAATACTCAAATAGCTGTGCATTGAAACAAATTGCAGTTGAATGTTTGGTAGTTCTGTATTAGAAGCAATTGTTGGAACAGTGTAAGATATATATGTACAGGTCCATCTCTGTATATTTACTTCCTGCTCTGAAGATGTGCAGAGCGAGAGAACGAGAACGTAATATATATCATGATATGTATTTCTTTATATTGTCACCAAACCAAAATACCTGGATGTGCGGTCTGTGAAGGAGATACTAGTAGGCTGTACAGTCACAGGCCTGAAACATTTCTGTGCAATTGTAATAATGAGTTCCTGTGTTACTTCTGTCTGGTGTCGTTTGTAGATATCGCTGCAGTACGTCTTGTGTAGCCAAATGGCTGGTATGGCCATAGCTGTACAAATCATAGCATTGCTACAATAAAACTTTAATAGGACCCTTGTGCTGACCTCTTGTTTGTATACTGACTGCTGACTCCATGTGGAGAACATTACATATTGGACAACTTCGTGAAGATTGTTCTCCAATAGCGTGCTGTACCAGGTCTATAAATAGCAACACGCGGAGTGTCAACAGTCATTTTACCCTCTTCTGGTAAGGCAATCGTGAGCTATGAGCTATGGCCTGCGTGTCACGAAAGGTGTGTATATTTACATCGGATTTAAAGCATGGAGTACATGCATGGAGTTACATGTACTCTGTGCTTTACATCCGGCGTAAATTTACACCCCTTTCCTGAAACGCTGGCCAAGTACCTGTAACACGTGCCAAGCATTATAGTGGGTCAACAGTCTATATCTGCAATATTTGCCCCTCTTCCAGAGCAGGTGGAAGACCTCTATGACGAGTCAGGTACGGAGCGCTATTCTAATACCATTTCTCCTGTATTTGTACAAGTTGGATGAGCATGCTGGAAGATACCTATAGTACTTAGTAAGCACTGGCTGGTAATGACGAACCAATGATTACATTGCCAGTCCTGTATGGTAATAGACAATTGTGAATATTAAGTGGACAAATAAATCAGCAGATTTCCACAGATCTGCAGAAAACGGCCATGCCTGCACAGTACTAACAGCACATCCTATCAGGATCACGTTGGAAAGGAAACCATTGATGCTGGGTCTCAGTATCAGTCTATCAAACCTACCATTGTGCCATCCCAGTAGTCCGCAGGTTAATCCTATACCAAGAACAAAACATTTGCAAGAATTACTGGTTTTATTTGAAACATGTATATAAATGTTTGCACTCCCATCGACATGATCACAATGAAAACAGAACAGAATTGTAATGAAAGCTAATTATACTGAAGCCTTTCAGTGTCGCCAACAGAAATATTGTCCTTGTAAAATCTACACGAAAATGAACTGGAGAGAAAACAAAAGGATCGATCACGTTCTAGTCAAGCTGCAGTACTAGCCTCTAGGTTCAACACAATTCTGATGTACATTAACCGCGGTGCGAAACTTGCGGTACTTGTTTCACAATTGGTGAAATTTGCATTCAAATTTAGCTTGGTAAAGACTACCCGATTACAGCCAATGATATGTTCAAAGTTACATAAAGATCACAAAACTATAGTTGTATACCCAATAAGGTATTTGGATATATTATGATATAGTAGTAACAGTTTTTTCTTTAAAAGTGTAGCACTGATGACAAATTATACGATTAGTCTGGTTTATAGAAAATGTCCACTAGTGAAATTCCATGTGGAAATTGATCGTCTAACATACAACTACAGAAATTTGAAAGTTCTTTTAGAACTGTGCTGTGTATGATAATGAAGATGACGAAGTGATGTGTCACTAACTCTCCTGGGCGACTCGCAACATATCTGGCCGGCTGTCTTGGGTCCATGTTCCTGAAGTTATCATATACATAACATCATTCAATCTTTATGATCCAAAAAAAGTTATATTTTCCTTCACAAATACTAATGATAGCTTCAGGAATATGGCCCACAGACAACTTGCAAAGTTGCAGTACTACATAGAATTGTGTAGTAACATAACAAAAAGATCTGTTCATTAACAGATTTGAAAGGCAAGTAAGACACTCCTAGAAACTGATGTTACACCAGCATTAGACACGTATTCTCAAGTGCATACAGTCGGGTATTCCTGGAATACATCAAATCAATCACTTACCAAAAGTGTGTGGCGTGATTAACCTTTTCAATGCCCTAAACTATGCTGGTCATAATCACTAAGTACCGGTACCTCAACCAAGTGATGTATTTCAATCCCAAGCTGTTGTTGCTTGTTACAAGAGGGAGATACATGTGTTTTAATATATATCGCTTGAAAGACATCTTATAAGATTACAAAATCTGAACTATTATCTAGGATTTCTACATTGATTAATTCCTACAACGGATTGTAAAATTATAAAATACAAAAATATTTACAATAATTCGGTCAGTACTAGAAAACTAAGGCTTTGACTTTATACAATGATGATGTGCATATATTTTTGAATGGAATGTGACTTCGTCTCTAGAAGCAATGACGATCATGGGTCCATGATAGGAATCTTCCAACGGTTACTCCCCAGTGTGTCTCTATATGAATAATGATATAAATACTGAATATAGAACGGCTCACAACATCTTTAAGACAAATAACCATACACGATCCTAAAATACACACGTCTGCTCACACGACTCCATGCACAGGGATCCTGAGAATGAAATCAAAGAATACAGATACACTATCACAGTCAATCATGCAAAATTACGTCTCCCAAATGCACAAAACGTAAACTCAATACGTAAACTCAATACGTAAAATTTTAAAAACATCAGTCCTTGCCATGCTTTGTTAGTGTTGTACTGAAGGAACAGACTGGAGACTGAGTGTAAGGTTATAGGGCTAGTCTTTGCCTGCAGTAGTGAGAAACATCTGGTATTAACCACTGATGTCCCATGTTGACAGGTAAGGTTATAGGGCTAGTCCTTGGCCGCAATGGTGAGAAACAGACATCTGGTATTAACCACTGAAGTCCCTTGTTGACAGGTAAGCAATGAGATCAAAATCAATACAACTATAAATTATTTTGGTATCACCCTCTTATTTTCAGCATCGTTTCCTCACAACACGGCAAAGTAAACACCCTATAAACCCACAGACCTATCCAACTTACAGTCCAGCAATGTCGTAAAGAAAACTGAGCAACTCTTGCCATGGACATCTGAAGAAGCAGCTAAACAAAAGCTGTGGTTACTTGAAATGCGTTTCACACTTGCACGCCAGTCCGCTGGACAAACTTGCTAAAGGTGGCGGGGGAAACTCTTGATGTTGCCATGGTTACCCCGACCGATACGCAAGTACCCTTCACACATTTGTTCGCATACTGGCTCGGTTACAACACAACAAACGACAGAAGTATCCTCCAATCAAAACACTTCATGGGCCGTCTCCATTAGCGTAGTCATGACAGTGTTGTAAAAGCGTCGGTCTGGTTCCATCAGGTCTATCATAAGGTCTATATGGTTACATCCCAACGCTGTACGAACTGTCACATCGCAAATATTCTCACTGAGGGCCTCGCTGAATGTTATTGTGGAAGACATAGGCACCACCATGTCTTCTGTTCCATGAATGAGCACCATCTTTGGTAAACTGTGGATCAGAAAGCAACAATATTAGTTAGTTTTAAAAGCATTTCATGTAGACTATTACTATAATAGAATTTACTCTGGATAGAAAAAGTCATGCTTCACATCTGTGTAGAACAGCGCATCATTTCTGAAGCGGCCCATACACGATCAATATGAATGACAATAATATTGATACATTATTATTGGTCACAAACAGCGAGTCCAATTTTTGCTTCAATATCACACACTAACAGTCAATAATAGTGTAAATTATCCAGTATTAACAATATTATTGGCATTATTATTGATCGTGTATGGGCCACTTAAAAGCTCTATATTACCCACTCTGAGACCATAGCACTCTTGTAAGCGCCAAGTCAGCATATGTAAGAGATTGCTACGAGAGTGCTTATAGTAGATACGAGAGCTCCGAGAAGCAACGCCCAGCTGTTTGGTTGAATGACTTGAGAAGCTACTCACTGCATACTTTGTCCCAGGTTTCTAACAATGTACGTAGGGGAGAACCGGTTGAAGTGGTCCTCTCCGTACATTGCCCGCCCCATTTTGGAAACATCCTCAATCCCACGGCTTGCTTCGTGTTCGTAGTGATCTGATATGTCGTAGACTCCAGCTAGGCCTAGAAACAAACATAGACAGACTCCATCAGCATCAGCATCAGCATCATCATCACCATCATCTCAATATTGGGATTTGGTTGGTTGAATTGTGGTTTATACCTTTGTTCCAAGATTATTTCACTCATATCAAAGCTTGCATGTTTTATATGTACATGCCAGGTGCTTATACCGTCTAATTTATTTCTTTTTTAATTGAGGTTTATCATGGCTTGTCAGTTTAGGGCAGGAGGAAACCCACAATATCCATAGCGCTTAATCATGTTGCAGTAAGCCTGCGAGCACCAGCTGGTACTGACGGACCAAGCATGATAACTGCTTTGCCATGCTACAGCCAGCG
>JAVCKX010079817.1:0-13121 GCA_034780695.1 Lepetodrilus gordensis | reverse complement strand
ATACACGGGGAAAAGGTGAGAGGGAGCCGAGATTGCACTGATAGTTTAGATAGATATACAATGCACATGTTTGTACACATTTTAATGCAAGGAAAAAGCATATGTTGCCGAGATTGTACATGTTACTGTATCCCATATTCGTGTATAATGCGGGTATTATAACGCGGGGGGTATGTCATGGACCCCAACTTCCGCGTTATACCGAGGGTGCACTGTATTTATTCATTTTTATTTTTATTTTGTTATGTTTAAAAAAAAATATTATTCTTATATTTAATTTTTCTCATTCATGTTGCTACATATTTCATAGTACATGTATATCGAGATGAATTTTCAGAACATTGCTGCCGCATGGACTTACGACTTTCCTCCTGCTTGAGGTCGCATGCGCCGCACAGGTTCCGCACCCACGTGGTCATTTCTTCCTCCGAGTCCGCGGCTAGGAAGTACGTTCGCTCCTTTCCTCGGCTGTATGTCTTGATGGCCAAGAGATACGGGAACTGGTCCGAGTCGAGGGATTCGATGATCTGCTCACACAGCTCCAGGTCAATGGAACCTTTCTTCTTTGTGCACTGCTCATCGTTGAAGTAGCTGAGGTCGTACTGACCCGGCAGGCTACCCGACGGCTTGAACAGCACGAAGAACCGCCGCTTCCATTTCTGGAAAATAAAAATGTCCGTTAAATTACATGGACACAAATCATGCACAAATGCTAAAATTGATTTATTCACAAGAATGAAATAATGTAGGTTCTATATTTCTGATTAGAAAAATGTGTAATTTTTGCAAGGATATCTAACCGGGTAGGTTATGTTTTTTTTCTGTTTTGTTTTTTAATTAATTGGTATTGTGAATAAGAGTGTGCTTGAACAGCAAAAATTAATGTCATTTCCATTTCTGAAAGGAAAAATACCATCATTTTAATAATTAAACATCCAACTGGTAAGCTGGTGATAACATTTTTGTTATTTTTTAATTGGTGTTGAATTGGTAATCAAAATTGACCTTTATGGTTTATACATACTTTTAAATCCACAAATGAAATCCGGAGGGGAGCTACTCTAAACAATGCCTGATGCATATAATTTATTCTATATAAGTATGAAATCCACTTTTAAGAGAACTTGATTTGCATCACTGAATCTCACCTCAATAACACAAAGGACATTTACGTTTCAAGGACAATTATAGTAATAATATATTTACTACAGTGGAAATTTACTTATTAAAAAGCAAAGATCGCATTTAGAACAACATATTTTGTGATGATCCCAACAAGAATAAAAACCATGGCAAAGGTCATACTAAAGGTCATTCTAATATAAAAGTATTTAATTCATAAAATCTAGTTCACATTAATTGTAGCCTGAGAAAGAAAATTGATACATTTCAATTCAGCATAAATAACAACCCACGTTTACGAAAAACCTCATCTAAATTTTAGCCAAAATTAAGAGTACTAGTAATATATTCAACTGTCGTACATACACAATCCACATTTTTTTTATTAAAATAATTAAAAAATGAAAGTGTGTGAATTCTCAGGTCACAGGTAGATGCTGTCCTGAATTTAATTAGGTCTGTCCAAACACAACACATTCAACACCGAAAATAGCTTGGCAGTCTGGCAGTCTCAGGGGTTTCTTTATTTGCAGTTCGTCCTCAACACACCATCCACCAGCAGAAGCTGCAGACGGGCCAAGTTGTCAGTGGTTCGTCACAAAGTTACAACAAACAGTTTAACACGATCTCCCCGCTGAGCCACTTCTCACGGCAAACATGTGTGTTTGTTTTTATGTACATGCCGTGTGCTCTGCGCAACTCCAGTCAAGGTCGGAGCTGCGAGGAGCTCTGGAGTCCCGCTTGTGCGCATGACCCGAGACATGACTTTACGCGAGAGATTCGTCTCGCGGGGGAATGCAGTGGCAAATTGGGCGCAGAGAATATCGTTAAATGCACCCTGTGTCGCTGCATGCCGACCTTCTGGCGTCGTGCATGTGTTGTGTTGCGCTACGAGACTTATGAACAAATAAATCTGCACCACTTGCTGTAATTATAATTTCATAGAAGAAGATAAAATAAAATTAGAATTTAAAGCACATATACTGTAACACACATACTTGCACTTCCAAACATTATAAAATACATCGCATATAATTGCTTACACACAGTGATTTATAATCCATTATGTGTTGATAATATTTTATATCAAAAGACAATCAGCTGAGATTATCAGTATTACCAAATATTACATAAATCAAACGGAATTCAGTAAAAACAAACTGGGTTATGTTTCACTAGTGATAAATCCTGAAATCTTGAAATACACACAATAGTGTTCGATTTAACCCTCTCCCTGCTGAAAGTGACTTAACTTGCCTGATCACATGCAGAAATAGAACACTTTAATTTTATTCAGCAGGGAGAAGGTTAAAGGGAGTCCTGATGGTTATTTGAAAATCTAGGCCCATATTCTCCAAACTTTGTAAATCCTAAGAAGTTCATAAGTACTAGAATTTTCCTAACTGGTTTTCTGCTTATGTTAATATTTGAAGACATATTTTCTCACTAAGAAGTTCTTAGCTAAGAAGTTTGGAGAATATAGGGGCACCCTGTAAATTACAGATTTGACCATCCTTAACATTGGTCCTATGGAACCAATGCTTTACGTGTCTCAGCAGGAATATTTCACCCATAGGCGACTCATTATTATTTTATGAATTTCTAACACTGCATAATATTGTATAAGTATTTCATACTAACCAGCTAACAAGATAAAATGTTGACAAACGATGAAATTTCACAACTACTTCCGTGTCGACCAGGGCCTGTCCTTGCTAAGCAGTGGTTAGATCGTGGTCAGAGTAAACCTATAAGTAGTATACACATCTGAGATAGCCACACCGACCTCCGAGATAGCCACATCGCTGATCTGTGTGGGTTGCCGGTATTTCCTCAACTTAGACCTACTTTGTTTTTAGTTAATCTAATAGTCACTTATACCACCTACTCAAGAGATGTGAGGAAATATTTGTCAGTTAAAATAAGTGGATATGAAATGGATTTTCCCATATATTCTCCCACATACATTTATAAACACATGCACACACTGCACACCATGCACACCACAAATACCATACACACACAGACACACACACACACATACACACACACACACATATCACACACACACAATAATGTGATTGTTAGTGTAGGAACTGTCATTTATCTTCAGATTCAGCTTAAATCATTCTAAAACAGTTGAGATCCCACTTTTTACTCACTTTTTTTCTATAATAGAACATTAATTCAGAAAGAAACTTTCCCACACAATACCGTAGTATTTTTATTAAATAAACTGGGCTTTGTCTACAATAACTCCAGAAGCTGTACATTATGCAATTTTAAATTCAGGCTTCAATTTCGCAATGCCGACATTTCTGAATTACTGCAACGCATGTATTGAGGAATTATAAATAGCAGAAGCTTACGATAATGGAAAATAAAAAGGTAAAGGTCAAAGTTGAGAGATATTGCATATCAATGTACAAGGGAGGGAGAAGTTATTATTAACTCACAGATACAATTTAGGGAGTGGAGTAAAATTTAAATAACTTCTGCAACCATTTATTTATTTTAAATTGGGATCTAAACCCGCTTTCAAGATTCTTTCATATATATCACAGCTTGTCAGTTTAAGGCAGGAAGAAACCCGCAACATACATAGTGCTAAAGGTTGCACTAAACCTGCAAGCACCGGCTGGTACCGACAGACCAAGGCTGGTACCAACAGACCAAGGATGATAACTGTATTGCCATGGTACCGACAGACCAAGGCTAGTAACGACAGACCAAGGATTATAACTGTATTGCCATGGTACCGACAGACCAAGGATGATAACTGTATTGCCATGGTACCGACAGACCAAGGATGATAACTGTATTGCCATGGTACCGACACACCAAGGCTGATAACTGTATTGCCATGGTACCGACAGACCAAGGATGATAACTGTATTGCCATGGTACCGACAGACCAAGGCTGATAACTGTATTGCCATGGTAACGGGCCGGCCATTTCTCCCAATGCTAAAGGTATCCTAAGGGCCAGTAGAAATTCATGTTTTTTTTTGTAAACATTTATTATTTGTATCATTATTCGGGCCAGTAGGTTTCCAGCGGTAATTTCTAACACTGCTTCCAACCAGACAATTAAAGTGTTGAAATACAGATAATTAATTATCCCTGCAATCAGCATGTCAACCACGGACTATCATCCTAATTCAAACAGTAGAGTAGCCAGTGACATGTCAGATTTCAACCCACACTCCTCATTCCACTATAGGGCAGTTTGAAAATACATGTTCCTAAGGCCAAACCAGTTTAACCCTCTCCAAGCTGAAGGCAACCCGATATGCCCTGATGAGCTGTGTCTGTGCCTAATCCAGCAGGGAGAGAGTTAATAAACTGTTTTACTTTTCCAAAATGTACCTTGACAGATTTCTTCGAGAAAATCAAACAAATAAATCTGGTATTTTTTTTAAAATTTATGGGTAAATACTAAAATAGTATCAAAATATGAAATAAGTCTGCTAGTGATCTAAATGCAAAAATGTCATTGCTCCTTTAACCCTCTCCATGCTGAAGTCAACCGGATGTTCCCTAAAGAGCAGCACCTGTGAATAATCCAGCAGGGAGAGGGTTCAACGAGCTATGACGGAGCAAGTCGGATTCCACTTTTGAAGAGGATGTCGTAAGTTAGAATGGGCCTATTGGTTGCGGATTGAATATGCTACAAATATAGTGACAGGTAATACAATGACGACCGCACTGATATCTCAGGATCTGATTCACCAAGGATAGGCCGGTTTTATAAATTATACACACCAACCAGGATATTCATTGCCGCTACTTGTGACGGCAACTTGTCGAGTACTTGGAAATAGACAATGCTCTATTGAATTAGGCAATCGGATGTGTCAATAATACAAATAATAATGTCAATAATACAAATAATAATGTCAATAATACAAATAATAATAGTAAATATTTGCATAGGTCAAGGTGACATATAATCATTTGTGAATTGTTATTCGGTTGTAATTTGTTTCATCAGTTATAATCAGTTTGTCATCAGTTATGTAACATGAAACTGTCTCAAGATTTTCATCATAACATCATCACAAAACAAATAGCAAGCATAAAATTATGACAACATATAAAATAGCATCATATCACCTCAAATGCCCCCCACCCCCCCCCCATATAACACCAGGCTCTCACCCCATACAACACCAGGCCCTCCCTGAAGGCATCAGTGGGTTTCATTACTTCTTGTGCAATATCCTGATATCTCTCGGCATATAGCATTTTAGGAATATCATCGAGACCTACCTATGTGCATTGTGAACCTAAATAGCAGACATGGCAAATACTATCAAAAGAAGATTAAAAACACTGTCACAGCATAGAGTTGCCTCCTCTGCAAAACCTGGCAAAATATTATGGATGGTAACCAAGACCCACCCTACATTTGTGAGAATTATGCTAACAAAGGATGCAGACATTTGCCAGAATTATACAAAGGTGTAACCAGTAGATAGATATGACCTTTTACAACCAACATCAAACAGATTGTGCTCAGCAACATGTCATAGTTTAATTTAACAATGATATAGAAAAAGAACACGCCCCACTCACACACAAACAACACACGCCAAGTACAGCTCTCACTCAGTACTATACTGTATACATAATCATATGTTACAAAAGAAAAATTAAATTAAAGAGAAATTCATTATAAAGTACATGTACTTAGTAAGTACAAACATGAAAATTATTTTCAATAATCTAAATGCAAACTTTATTGGTTATAAATTAATAAGAAAGATGTAACCTCCTCACAGCCGCAGGCTATCAGACAAGCCCAGTGACTGTGCATGATTACATCAGCGTGGAAATACTTAACGGTTGTGAAGACAGCAGTTGTTTTTTGTTGAAATATTGTTAGTTGAAAATGTCATGACATCCCTCAGATTTCAATCTGACATTGTCACACAAACAGGACAAAGAATATGTTTCCTATTTTAAGCAGGAGTGTTAATGAAAACCACATTTTTTAACCTCTGGTGTTAAATACAGGAAGTTTTCGTCTCTGGGTTTTGTTGATGTGTCAGGTAACTCTATGTCTTGAGCGAGAGAGGAAAAACAAAACTAAAACTGACATACTGAACTACGATTAAATTACCGAAAAAATTAGTCAGGTAAGTAATTTGAACAAATTTATAAGAAGTAACATTACGATCAGATGATATATAGACATTTTGCACGAAACACAAATCTGATAGGCTGGTATTGATGGTTGTTTTTGTTAATGGCTATTTTTATCAGCATAGTGAACGAGACAAAGTTATATAATACACTAAAGCTTCTTTCTGTACATGACGAGTTGTCATGAATATTTAGTACAGGGTAAAAATAGACTCAAAACATGAACATGATTAACAATATGCATTGAACTACAGGTAAAAAAATATTAAATAATAAATCGGGTAAAAATACAGGTAAAACAGGGATCGAAGTTAACACTATGCTTGTCCGGGCCATTTCTACCAATTCTAAAGGTATCTTAAGGACTGGAAGAAATGCATAACATTTGTTATTTGTATCACTATTCGGGCTAGTAAGTTTTAAAGTTAGTTTTTATTGCTGTAAAATAAGATAATTGTAGAGTACAGGTAAAGATAATATAAGTATAAAACTGTGGTCAAAGACCAAAAGTACAGGTAAAGTACAATGCAAATGCAGGTAAAATGTATAGATAACAAAATATATATAATTAATAAATAAGTTAAAACTACAAGTAAATAAAAATGAAACTATTAGAAAGATGTGCAGGTAAGAAGTACAGGTAAAAAAAAATAAAAAATTAAAATAACTGGTAAAAGGTAAAAGAAAATAACCAAAATACAAGTAAAATAACAGGTAAAAGTACAAGAAAAAAATACCTGTATAATTATACAACGCAGATGAACAAAATACAAGTAAAATAACAGGTAAAAGTACACACACAAAATACCTGTAGAATGATACAAAGCAGACAAATAAAATACAAGTAAAATATCACAGGTAAAAGTACAGGTATCAGTTAATCAGTGGCATGGTTGGTTACCATATTGAGTCGCAGGACAAGTTTATAAATGTTATGTAAACGCGATATCCCATGTCAACTCACCTTGTACCACTTAGACCGAGTGATTCTGGATCCAAAACACATTCAACTTATTATACGTTTGCCCACACGAAAAGTCGGGGTGGTCGAAAACACGACCAGAAAACAGCATCGGCAGTCCTCGATCAACAGGTGGTTATATAATCATCACTGAATTTCTCCTTAATTTCTTATTATTAAAAACACAGAAAAATACACAGACAATATCAGTGAAAAGTTTTAAAGGCCCTGGTTCTGACTTTTCATCTAAATATCCATAGATGCCACGGTAGTCCCTGTTATTTTGCGTTTTATCGACAAATCAGCCAGTGTGTCTTTAACAATTCACAACAATCGACTATCCCGTAAGGTGTTCCATACAACGACTGTTAACAAGCTATGCATAGGCATCTAATGAGCTTAGTTTAAGAGTTGGTTATACCAGCCACTAAGATTGCTCTGCTTGAACAAACACATGGTGTACACCAAAATATCCCCGTATTTATACTTCGCACATGACACGGACGGCCAACCAATCAGCTGGCCCGATGTACGCGGGGGCCCCCGCGAGGGGTGGGGGGCCAAACAGCTACTGTAGAAGCCTAGTGTACTTTTAGTACACTAAGCAGATGTCGGAAGAATGGAGAGAAAAACAAAAGCTATAGGTGTAATATATATAATTATAGTAATACACTTTTATGGATATTTGTTTTCTTATTTATTTGTGAAAACTATTTTAAACAAAAGAATGTCAGTGCTTTTTGTTGCATATATTTTCATAACACAAATTACTCTTTTGTAAATTGATACATTTTGCATATACATTTATATGATCCAATGGTATTTAATATATAAATCATGATAAAAATATGCATATTAAAATATTTTTAAAAGAAGATAATATAAATATTTTTTTACAAATGCATAGATAATATAGACAATTTATATTTGTTTAAATGTTAAACCAAGTATAGTCATTAGCTAATAGTCATATATTTTCTGTATGATTTAAAAAAATAAACTACCCAATTCCATTTACGACAAATTAGAGCGTTCCGTGGGATTTTAATTCACGCACTTCACACATTAGTTACTAGTCATGAATACAATTGTTCCAATATAAATTCATAAACACTGTCAACAGGAAGTATATCTCACTGGACAATAGACAGTGTCTTTGTAGATTCTTCATTCCACCACCACCCCCCCCCCCCACCCCCCACCTCAGGTCATCACAGGATAGGTCAACAGGTCCACCAATGCACAGAGCACAATTATCTCAATCATCTCAGAGATAAATGTATCTCATTGTATACATCATTATCACCATCATATTTCTACATAGCCAGGTCGAAGATCGGACAACTGACCTTTGCTGGATCAGAGGTCACACTTGTTCTGTTGAATAGTAAGTACTGGCAAGGGGCAGGATGGTCCATATGGTTGGGTGTTGTTCTACAAAAATTAAATGTCTGTGTTTGCATCTTTTATTCCTAAGGATGGATTATTAATGTACTATGTAGTGGGAAAAGAAGATACCCATAGTAATAATAAAGATCCTTACACACCAGAAACAAGCAAAATATCACTGCAACAATCGGCGGCAACAACAAAAGATCCTATCGAAATTTTTCTTTGCAAATTTCGATTTCGGTGTGCAAGCACAGGGTAAGAAGTTCCCACTCGTCGGCGGCCCGATCCATTTCTCGTAATGTTAAAGGTATCCTATGGGCGAGAAAAATGTTCATGTTTTCTTATTTATATCATTATTCTGGCGAGTATGTTTTAAAATTAAGTTCCAACCCTGCAAGCATAGATAAATGATAAGGTTCTAGTTTGCAAAAGTTACATTTCTGATGCGATATTGATGGTGAGTGAGTGAATATGGAGATATTGATGGGATGCACTGTCTATAGAGTGGCAATACAGTTATCATCCTTGGTCTTGTTAGTACCAGCCGGTGCTCGCAGGTTTCGGCAACATTCAGCGGTACGGATGTTGCAGGTTTTCTCCTGCCATGAACTGACAAGTCGTGATATTTGTGAAAGATTCTAGAAAGTGACTCTAAAAACCCCAATTCAAAATAAAAGAATAAAAAATTAATCGGTGATCATTTAGTGGAAATTAATGAGGCTTGGACTGGAGGAAGAATAAATTGTCGATTCATGGATTGTGTGTACATTTTACAACATTCGGTAGTGCGCAACAGACATACAATATGAATGAATTTGCTGCTTTTTCTAGCAGTATTACGGCAGTCAACTGGAATTTATAAATATAAAAGATTAAAAAGCATCCAACTGTTTATGACATAATTATTTGAGGTTTGAACTGGTATGAGTAAAGATGCAGATATTTTATTGCCGTGATTACAAATAGTTGGTATTATTCAGCATAATTTTCCATCCATGTTTTACTACGATTAATTACCTTTAAGTTCCATTATAATACTTCAATTTTAAAAACACATATCATTTCCTGTTAGTGAAACCTAAAAAGAACACACCAAAAAAAACATGAACTTGTAACTTTGTGATTGTTGAAATGGTTGGGTTAATCTAAATCTTATTTATTTCATTTGATTATTAATTTAAAATACATAATATGTTCTTTTCATCTTCTAATGCTACTATTTTCAACAACAAAGTCATATGTTAACTTTACCTTTCCATTAACATAATAAAATTCACATCTTCAGACAGTTTATATTTCAAGATTTCAAATTCTGCCAATGACCTTAAAAAACAGTTTTCTATTGAAATTAAATGAACTTATTGTGTATGTATCCTTCAATCTTGTTATACAGAGCAATAACTGTATATGAAATCAACTTAAATTTCTAAAAATAAAAAAATAAAAATATTTATAATAATTTTTCAAGCAATATGAACTTACGACACATGATTGTTATATCGGAAGATGACAGTATTTAGTATGTATCCCGGATCCCACTGGCAGATTTAATATGCTCTGTCCTCTCGACGTCCTCTCTATGTCCTCTATGTGTGACTTACCTCAGGCTCAGCCTAGCTCCAGGACTCCGGTCCTCTACGCAGGACTTATACATGGGACTTATACCACGACCTGTCTCTGGTATTTGGTACAGCCAAACGACACCTACCATAGCAGTAGCTAGGGCAAGACAGGGCATTAATTAAAGTAAGTCAAGTCACTATTGTAAATCTCATCAGGAATTCAACACACACGATAGACAGCTGACACTTGCTCATAGTCTGTGGCAAGAGGTCTCCTGACCTCAAAATCCTGGAGGAAGGTACATTTTTTTATTTTTTTATTTTTTTTTGTATTGGGGTTTAGTCGTTTTCTAGAATCTTTCACTAATACAGTATCACAACTTGTCAGTTTAGGGCGGGAGGAAACCCGCAACATCCGTAGCGCTGAATATTGCAGTAAACCTGCGAGCACCGGCTGGTACTGACAGACCAAGGATGATAACTGATGTTGATGTGTGGTCATACTCATAGTGCTACATAGCATTATCATATCTGATAACTGCTTATATTATTTGTGTTTATTTATGACATAATAACCATAAATTTTAAAATAAAAGTTAGCTGAAGCAGGAAAACTATTCTTTTAGTAACATTTGAAAATTCTCAACATTATCAGATATAATATCAAACAGAATTTCTATATAGCATACCGTATATATATGATATCATACCAAATTCTGAGATTTTCTACAGAACCCTGAAGCCAATATGCATTCAATCATAGCTATGTATCTACCACGCTGCTATGTCTACACCCACATATTTAAATTATTAGATGAAATAAATGGGAATTCTGTTGATGGCATCAGAGCAACAGATTGCAGATAGAAAAGTAATTTTGTAAATCAAACACCTATTATAGTAATTTATACGTAACATTAGCATAATCAAGGTCCTTTTTCCAAATATCTGTGGAGACGTTAGCTTTTATTACAAAAACACATCGGGTGTTAATATTACTTGGAGAAAGGGATTAGGAAAATAGTATCACACTCTCCATCTTCAATCACAGTTTGACAATACCTGTAAAATAAATCTGGCACAATGCTCAGGATTGCCATATGGCAGGCGTGTACATCTCCACGCTCCAGCGACTCTGAAATTTCATCACTGGTATGAATACACCATTTATAAGCAGGTGGTCATATAATGAAATGGTAATGATAAAATATATTATGTTTTTAAATAAAGAAATGCATACCCTCAAAAATAATAAAAATCAAGATTTAATATGAGTTATGATGAAAAATTACAAATAATGTACGTTTACTATTACTTTAGGTTGGTTGTGATTGGTTGATTGGGATGAAACCCAAAGGGCATTGTGACACTGAATATGAAGGCATATAGCGTTTGTTTACATCTTTGAGAGGACTGGGATTTCGAGGTCATGTCTCTCGCTTGCAAGCTGTCACGATACTGTACTATGTCGCTAGTGTTATGAGAGTGTCCTAGTGTCTGTAGTGACAATGCTTAGTGTTACGACTCTTGTAGTAGACAAGGTTACTACTGTTTGGGAAAACGTACATTTCTTATAGCAGTAGTGTTGGTTGACATTGTACAATTTGCAGGCAATGGAATTTAAAATATAGGATATCATAGATTAATAAAGTTGTTTATTTAAATTTCTCCTTGCTGAATTAATTCAAATTACTGATTAATAACATATGGCATTTCAAATTTCCTTCAGCAGAAAAAAAGGTTAAACATCCACAATTATATATATTTTTTAATCATATTTTAGCAAGTTTTAGTTTTATTGTATATAATTTGCTTAAAATGAAATCACTAAAATAAATATTGCGTTATAACTTAGATTTTTTGCTTATTATTCATCTGACTAACAATATCTGACTAACAATATGATTCCAATTTGTGTTCATGACAACTATTCTCCATCACCAAAAGTTGGGAGTGATTTTCAATCAAGTAAAATGTTTTAACCAGATCAATTTTCCTGTAATACTGGTTTGGGTTTGTGACAACCATTTTTTATTTGTTTTGTTTGTTTTATTGTTTGGAGTTAGGCACATCATCAAATAGTTACAATATCTGGGTGAAGATGAAACCAGAACTAACAAATAAGTATGCAACCTATCCATCCTCTCAATACATCAGTCATCTCAACATATCAGTCCACTCAACACACCAGTCATCTCAACACATCAGTCCACTCAACACACCAGTCATCTCAACATATCAGTCCACTCAACACACCAGTCATCTCAACATATCAGTCCACTCAACACACCAGTCATCTCAACACATCAGTCCACTCAACACATCAGTCCTCTCAACACACCAGTCCTCTCAACACACCAGTCCTCTCAACACACCAGTCATCTCAACATATCAGTCCACTCAACACACCAGTCCTCTCAACACACCAGTCCTCTCAACACATCAGTCCTCTCAACACATCAGTCCTCTCAACACATCAGTCCTCTCAACACACCAGTCCTCTCAACATACCAGTCATCTCAACACATCAGTCCTCTCAACACATCAGTCCTCTCAACACACCAGTCCTCTCAACACATCAGTCCTCTTAACATGCCAGTCCTCTCAACACATCAGTCCTCTCAACACACCAGTCCTCTCAACACATCAGTCCTCTCAACACACCAGTCCTCTCAACACACCAGTCCTCTCAACACATCAGTCCTCTCAACACATCAGTCCTCTCAACACATCAGTCCTCTCAACAACCGAGTCCTCTCCATAGTACACCATCTTCTCATAAACCTAGATTCTGAACCACAAAACAAGTGAAAAATATTGACCCAGATATTCTGTTTTACGATGCAAGGAAAACACAGGGATCACTTTGGCATGTGCCCTTGCGCCATTGGCGCATTAGAAACCCATATGGCGCATTGGAACTTACCCTATGCGCC
>JAVCKX010079710.1:0-13124 GCA_034780695.1 Lepetodrilus gordensis | reverse complement strand
TTGGGTGGATAAATCAAGCGTAATTAGTCTCAAATCGAAATTCGTTTGTCCATTATACAGGTCAATCAACTGTGATAGTATGCCTTTAAATTGCTTTTCTTTTTTTATCCTGGATTTTGTTATATGTGCTGTATATCTCCCACTATTGTAAACAGTGTTTGGAAGTTTGGCATCAAATGTCTTCACCAGCCACATGACATGTAGGTTTTACAGGGAACACTTCATCATTGCATTAAAAGGGGGGGAAACCCTATCTCATTGACGAATCACTGCAAATGTGTGAAAGATTCCCACAGCTATGTTAAACTCCATAATTACTCGCTCGCTCTCATTGACGTCCTGCCAGTTGTCCTGCCATTCCTATCTTGTCCTCTCATGATCCTGTTCCTGATTGTAGCCACCCCCACACTGTCCAGTCCAGTAACTCCAGGTCGCTTCCGACGACGGTAACCGGGGTGACGGGAGACGTAAACTCCCCGTACATGAAGCAGTTCGTACACTCCAAGTCTCAGCAGTACCGCCGCCTGAAGTCCGATTGGAAGACCAACGTCTACCTGGCCAGGTCCGGAATACAGGTGAGAACACATCCTCGCACTGATGGTAACCTGCTCTACTAGTAATAGTGTTTGCTTGTGGACACGGAAGAGACCAAAATGTGTAGGGGTAAATTAAATTGCAATGCAGGATACCTACTTTTTAACATTTAGCACCTTTGGTGCCTTTGCTACTGGAATGTTAGTCTGGAGACCTTGTATGAGTATGTGATCAGTTTGAGCAGGCCTTGGATAGTTGAACATTTGGCTGTGTGATGTATGTGTGATGTATGATTAGCAAGATCAGCTGGTTGTGTGGTGGAGGACTAATCTGTGATGTCTGTGACAGGGTCTGGGACTGTTTGCTGCGCGTGATCTGGAGAAACACACCATGGTGATTGAGTACATCGGCGACCTCATCCGCAACGAGGTGGCCAATCGCAGAGAGAAGGAGTACGAGGAACAGGTAGATATTAACCCTCTCCATGCTGTAGGCAGCCTGAGGTGCCCTGAAGAGCTGTAACTGTGCATACACCAGCAGGGAGAGCACTTGCACAGATTTTATTTCAAAGATTTGATATAATAATTCTCACGTCCCTTTATTTGACGGAACTTCAGTACTAGCTGTAGAATCTTTATCATGTGAGGAAGTATTGTGAATGTTTTATCTGCATTTTGTTGATGCACTTTTGTTGCTGTTCACATATTTTAGACTTTGTAACAGCTATATGTATTTATTATTTATAAAATAGTTGTCAAGTCCATATTAATACATCAACAAGTATGAACATCAGAACCACTAGAATGTTAATTTATTTATTAGTTGCATATGGGGGAAATATTTCTGCTCCAAAGTTTTTTTTGCTGATCCTTTTGCGGCAGAAGACGTCTTCTTCTTCTGGCCGACAAATTTCTGCGGTCCACCTCCATAGCAGGGGCGCGTAGATGAACATTTCTCTTCCTAGAATCACTTCTACCCAAATGAGAAGACACCAAATTGATCACACCCTTAGCAAGAAGTTACTCATCCATTACATTAGTATATTATATTAATACACATACCTGGTATTCATATATTAATAAGTAAATTTGAATAATATTAAATTATAATTTTTCTTTATTAGATTTATCGTTGCCTATGGGGGAAATATTCCCGCTGTGACGTAAAAGATTAATTAATTAATTCATTCATTCATCTGCTGGTTTCCATTCCAGAATCGAGGAGTGTACATGTTCCGTATCGACTGTGACACTGTGATCGACGCCACGATGGCTGGCGGTCCAGCTCGCTACATCAACCACTCCTGCTCCCCGAACTGTGTGGCCGAGGTGGTGCCCTTTGCCAACGAAAGCAAAATTATCATCATCACTAGTCAGCGCCTCGCCAAGAGTGAGGAGGTAGGTGCAGATATCACCAAAGAGGACGCTTTAAACCACAGTATTCAAAAATAGTAACTAAGAAAAATTGAATTGAATGTATCAAACTAGTTATCATACCTGATTAGTATATTACTGCGAGTGAAATTTTACACAATAACTGGGCTCAATTTAGCGACTAATTTGTGCACCATGGTGACTTAATTTTCCATTTGGTGACCAATATTTCACTTATATTCAGTGTTTTTGTCTCCTTGTTAAAACATTTAACTTTGAGGCCTGAATAATGAATTCAATTCAATTGAAAATCATTTTTGTTTGTTTTTCTTGCAGCTTACCTACGACTACAAGTTTGATTTTGAAGACGACCAACACAAGATTCCCTGCAACTGTGGCGCCAATGGCTGCAGGAAGTGGATGAACTGAGGTCATGACCTCTGGTGTTGCCCACGACCTGGATTGACCTCACCTACGACCCGGTTTGACCTCACCCACAAGAAATATGTCGAGTTACTGCTATAACTTATTGTCATTTGGACGTCTTTCCTGATCCCTTTTGTCCTTTTTACAAGAAAGATTTATATATGTTTATTTCCCAATGTCATGTTTACATCACAGGAATGGAATACTAGACTGTTTTTGACGGTTATTGACGATTCCGTGAAATTGTCTGGATGTTCCGACACAATATGCAGGTTGAATGAGATGTGATTGACCTTGGACTTGACCATGTCTATGTGATTGACACGTTGCTGGTTTCAGTGGTTGCTAATGGTTACTAATATATCCTCATTTGTATAGGCAGTAGACTAGCAGACAAACATTATGCAATGTTGCATCATAGCTAATTATTGAATAGCAAATGTTTATGAAATATGGTTTACATTCTAATTACCCAGATACAACTAGTCATATTAAAGAAGGAAAAAAGACATTCATTAAGAGAATTAGATTATATTTTTTCTAGGTGATGTGCTTGTGATATTTTGATTTAAATATTAAATACTTTGTCTTTCTTGGTGATTGCCATTGTATATAGTTAGTGGGATGTTTGATAAGTGAATCACTTTGAACTTTGACCTCACAATGTCTGAGTCATCTTAATATTATGTCCTCATCTCTCTTACTGAGCTGTACTCTTATCTCATCTTTGCATCATTTTGTAAATAACCTGAACAGTGACAATTTGAATAATCATCTGAAATATTTTTATGCACAATAAGTACAGTGCATAATTGCTGGCCATTTGCCAAACGTGGATGCTGTCATAAATGTTCACATATTTCTGTAAATATATTTTGTTTATGTTTGATTTTTTTTTAATATGAAATTCCTAGATTAGATGTAATAAGTAATATGTTAGCTATGAGTCTATGTATAGTATACAGTCGACTGTTTCCACACACCCCTATCTCATTTGTGTCGGGTATCGAATTGTTGGAGTCACCGTGAATCCCAGCATTATTTTGTAGTCGTAACGGTCATGCTACTTTGGTAACATGATGACCAAGAAATGCATTTAACACTAATTTAATGTCTTGTGTATATATTGATAAATCGATTGAGTGATTTATATAGATGGGAGTTGAATTATTCGAAGATACCGTGCACGCAATCCTAGAACTGGAAACCACAGCGTGTGCACAATATCGGCTGTTTTGTTACGTGTGTTTGTATCGACATCGATTTCTATGTCGACCTCCCAACTGCTGAATATGTTGTAGTGTTTTATGTAGTGTTTGTTACAATGGTTGCTGTAGTGTGGTAGCCAGTACTGCCATCTGAGAACACGGTTTTCTTTTTACTAATAATTAGTTTTTTCCGCTCCAGGTGATTGTTATGCTTCATTACAGTGATGAACATTGATGTGAATATTTATGAGGTGATGAATGCGAGGCTAGAGTGTGAATGCGAGAACGATGCTCAGACAACTCTTGGAAGCAATAATCCACCATTATATCTATTCAAAGGCCATCTGACGAACCTGGCCCTCTTGATAGGATGTACGTCTATGTTCAGCTTGTTGTTGTTGTGTGCGGTGTATTTGTGATATGCATAGCATTGTGTAGCACTGTGAAGAGACTGGGGAAGTATAGAACCTGTTCAATTTAATATTGTTGACCAGAAGTTATCAAGTTTGTATAGGTGACAGACTGTAGGGGGCCCTGTTGGGGTTCATGGCAGCTGGTATCGGGGGCCCAGTTGGGGTGTCAGCATGTGTTGGGGCCATCACTTTGCAGTCTGTTCTACATAAGTGCTATTTCATTCATCTCTACTGATCAGTCCTCATTACTATTACTCCGGATCTTTACTAGCAGTATCTCAGACCAATCGAAGAATCAAACTCTTTTCTTCTTTTTAAAAAACAATTTATTCTGAGAATGTTCTCGGAACTGCTGCATTGTTTCCTACTGTATGTATAAATAATGTTCCATGTATCTATCCCGCATTGTATATTCCTCACAAGTAATCGACACACTGTATATTCCTCACAACTAATGGACATTGTATATTCTTCACAATATAACAGACATTGTATATTCCTCACAACTAACAGACATTGTATATAGCCACCTTGCATTGTATTCTTAGGCGGATTGTCAATATTTTGCCAATATGACTTTTCCTCTTCCACACGATCATTTTATAGAATTTTTAAGATTTTTTAAAAAACAAATTGTGCATTTTTTCTTCCCCCAAGTTTGAATATTTCAACATTCAGTATTTTTTCATACCGTATATACATATGTGAAACTATTTGGTGCAGTTTGTAAGTTGTTGTCATGGTAGGGATTTTTTTTCATTTCCATCGATTTGTCCACACCTGGAGTTGTGAGATGTCTGGATCTGTTTAGTGGATACCCATTGCCAAAACTGTTCAACTTGTGCTGTGAAATGCAGGGTCATTTGAGCACATTATTAACCATTTCACTGCTGTTATAGCAGCAGTCTCTACTCTGGTTGCATTCAGCACAGAGAGGGTTACAAATGTCTGATTTCATTTCTCTTCTTGGAGCAAAACATATATTTTCAATAATTCTGCATCAGAGGCATTGAATTATCATCATGTTTTCACTTTCATTGTTTATGATAATAGTGTAAGATATTTAAAATGGTCTTGCCAACATTTCAATGATTAAGAGATGAATCATACATTGTCATAAGTACATTATGATCATATCTAAGTACATTATCATATTGAGTTAATGTTCTGCCATAAGGATTGTATAAAATACATTGACAAATGTTGTTGGCACTGTTTTGAATGCATCAGTGCTAATATTTTCACTCCACTGTTAGCAAGTTAAGTATTGCAGTTTGCAATCCAATGGATACACAGATCATTGTAGCTCCTTTAACCCTCTCCCTGCTGAAGTAGGCACAGACAAAGCTCTTTAGGGCATCTCCGGTTGTCTCCAGCATGGAGAGAGTTAAATGCCACCAATCGTTACTGTCTTGCAACAGTATGTGCATTCAATAAAGCAAAATAAAGGGAACAAACATTTCATAGGCAGCATCTTATTTGTGTTTGTTTTCATGGCATAATGTTCTTGCTTTTGGCTTCAGTGGACCTAGTTTTCAATACTATGGCATTACTCTGTAAGCCTTCCCTGCTGACCAAACCCATAGTGAATGTAGCTCATGATCAATAGGGAAGGCTAGCGGAATATCTACTAGCTAATTCTCTATGTGCAGTCACATTTTAGTCAGAATTAATTAAAATAATTGGAGCCATTCTTTATCAGTATTCCAAAAATATTCTTCTTTTTTAAGGTCGGAATTAATTAACATAAGTAAAATGTCTAGGAATTTACATATTAGAGATAAATATACAGAGGTATATTCTGATTAGCTAGACACATATTTTCAGGGGAGTCTAGTTTAATTTTGTTTTGCGATAAGATTTAGCTTGAAGTTGATGTGTCTAGATTTCCATCAGTACTAGAATTGGAACATATTCTGAAACCTCCATCAAGCAACTTAAAACTTGTTATATGTAGTCTTATTTGATATATCCTTGTTTCTGAATAGTTAGTGTAAAACTGATGCTGTTTAAGTAGATTTATATGTAGGATATTACCAGGTCATCGTTTCTCGAAGCTCTCATGTCAAATATGAGACCATAACGCTCTCGTAATTCCTATCTATTGGAGATTGGTACAAGTGTTTATAGTCTCATAGTAGATATATAAGAGCTTTTAGAAACGATACCCTGGACTATGCCTAGAACGTCTCTTGTTATTGGAACTAACGATTCCAGTTGTGTTGCGTTTTAGTGCCAGCTACAACGGCCGATTGTCAATGGTACCTTAACGAATGTAGTGCGTTTATAGGCGTGGCTTCTATAGACAACTCCCCCTGGTTGTTGTTATAAGCGAGTTGATTGGTTTGGGGGAGTTTATTGACATGTGTCACCAGTGTGTCATACTCTTCGTGTTGAGTGTTATGTAAAGTCATTGTAAATAAACATGATCATCTCAGGTCAGTGAATATGAAGTCAACAGCGTTGTTTTCCTTTGCATCATTAAGTGGCCCATACACAATCAATATGAATGACAATAATATTGATACATTATTATTGCTTCAATATCATCCACTAACAGTTAATAATATTGTGAATTATCCAGTATAGACAATATTATTGCCATTAGTATTGATCGTTTATGTGCCGCTTTAACATCTGGGTGTGTCAAGAACTTGGTTAAAATTCCAAGCCAAGATCTGGATCCACCGTTTTACCCACGGCAAGTACCAGTAGCTTCGTTTATGTTTAAAGACCAAAGTGAGCCGATCACTAGGTGAGGAAGAGGATAGACTAGTCCATCTAGGTGAGGAAGAGGATAGACTAGTCCATCTAGGTGAGGAAGAGGATAGACTATCCCTCCAGGCTGTGCAGTCCAACTATAATGCTACTTTCCCACATGGCCATGACCGAGCACGATTTAATTTAGGCAATTGCGGTCTGTAACATGATTGTAGTCAGTCGTATGTGATCGGTGGTAGTCGTGCGTGGTTTTATGACGATCGTACAGGTGTTTAGGTTGTACTCTAATTTGTTATCATGTTCACAATTTAGAACACGACCTAATGTAAACAATGTAGTCGTACACAGTCGTATGACGACCGTAGGAAGATCGTGTATGGTCGTGTCAATCGTATGGTGATCGTATTAAGATCGTGTTCAGTCATAAGCTACTTTCCCACATACACGACCTTTATCAGGATCCCAACACGACCAAGCCTGTGCTTGATCGTGGCAAATATGCAAATATATGTTATGTGTACGACTCTCATACGATTGTTATACGACAGTCATACGGCGCAATACCATGGTGTATGTTCTTTATACGATAGCAATACGACTTGTATTTTATATCGGACTCTTGACGGTCTTATGGCAGTCGTGTTCAGTTGTATGACGATTGTATGAGATCGTGTATATTCGTGTTCAGTTGTATGGTGATCGTATTAAGATCGTGTTCAGTCATAAGCTACTTTCCCACATACACGACCTTTATCAGGATCCCAACACGACCAAGCCTGTGCTTGATCGTGGCAAATATGCAAATATATGTTATGTGTACGACTCTCATACGATTGTTATACGACAGTCATACGGCGCAATACCATGGTGTATGTTCTTTATACGATAGCAATACGACTTGTATTTTATATCGGACTCTTGACGGTCTTATGGCAGTCGTGTTCAGTTGTATGACGATTGTATGAGATCGTGTATATTCGTGTTCAGTTGTATGGTGATCGTATTAAGATCGTGTTCAGTCATAAGCTACTTTCCCACATACACGATCTTTATCAGGATCCCAACACGACCAAGCCTGTGCTTGATCGTGGCAAATATGCAAATATATGTTATGTTTACCACTGTCATACGAATGTTATACGACAGTCTAACGGCGCAATACGATGGTGTAAGTTCTTTATACGATAGCAATACGATTTATATTTTATATCGGACTCTTGACGGTCTTCTGGAAGTCGTGTTCAGTCGTATGAAGATCGTGTATATTCGTGTTCAGTCGTATGGCGATCGTATGAAGATCGTATTCAGTCGTACGAGTTATTTCCCGCGTCTCCCTGTACGACTGAACACGATCTTCATACGAATATACACTGTCGTCATACGATAGTCATACGAGTGCTTACGACTAAATTATTTACATTAGGTCGTTCAGAGCGCGACTAGACACCAGTACGATCGTCATACAACCGCGCACGACCACCGCCGATCACATAAGACTGACTACGATCATGTTCCCGACCGTAATGCGACTGAGGGAGACTGCCTAATCGTGCTCGGTCGTGGCCAAGATCGTGTATGTGGGAAAGTAACTGTACAGCGAAACGCGGGAACACGATCTTGATACGATCGCCATACGACTGAACACGAATATAGCCTACACGATCTTCATACGATCGTCATACGACTGAACACGACTTCCATAAGACCGTCACATTTCCGATATAAAATGTTGATTAATATAATTCAAGAACCATGCACCGGTGCCAGAATAGATAAACGGTAAACGGGGCATCTTATAGCTACAGATCTGCAGCTAATATGAAAGGTTGCTTTATACCTATCAAGTGTGCCCTTTTACCATTTATTAAACTCGGGTGATAGATTGTTTAGATATTAGAAGTGCGCTTTTCCCAATTACAAGGTGCCCCTTTTGTGATGAATTATTAAAGTCAGACGAAAGATTGCTTTACGTATAAAAAGTGTCCTTTTTAAGCTTTTAGTAGTTTACCATTTACAAAGTAAATTATTATACTCACCTATCAAGTGTGCCATTTTACCATTGGCATTTACAAAGTGCCACTTTTCTGGTGTGTTAAACTCAGATAAGTGATTGATATACATATGCAGAATTGCAATATAATACGGCTGTCATATTGATGACATATCTTAAAGTCAAATTTGAATGAGCGTAAACAGGTGCAAATTATTGCAAGGAACTATACGAGGAATGATATGGTCATTCAGATGTGAAACATAAGTCAACTATAGTCTAAGGAAGCGAACATTTACTAAGAAAGATCGGTAGGAGGAAATATCAGAAACACTTTTTGTTCATTTATTACTATTAGCATGATTAGTGCACTTTTACCTAACATTATAAGATACAACTTGGACGCTACTTCTGCACTTCTCTGTATCGCAAATCCCAACTCATCCTCGCAACCCAGCGGTACTTATTTCGCTCAGAACTCATGGTATGGACAGTTTTTAGATCATGGATAATTCCCAAGTTGTTTATTTCCATCGCGATATTCACTATATACTGTCCATGTAGTCATCATATTTACTACGTAATCGTCATTTTCATAAACAGGGATAAATGTTATCATAACCCACATATATACAAATAGTAAGCATACTCATGATAGCGCTATATTATCTCGGTACATTACCTTGCCTCATTAATGATGCAAAATTCCCAAAACACGAAAAATAATGTATCCACACCCATAATATTTAAAGCCATCAGCTCAAACCTATAAGCATCTTCGAAAACACAGGCCATTATGACTACACTAACCTCCGTCAAATACTCTGGGATCACTGTCTATATAGAACTACATTTTCTACTACTCTTAGCCGGTTTGAATATTTTAATGCATTACATAAACAGTGATCCCAGGGTATTTGACGGAGGTTAGTGTAGTCATAATGGCTTGGGTTTTCGAGGATGACCTATAAGTTGCAATGTTGTTTCTAGACAGTCTATGCCTATTCTTAAATTCTTTCCAGCATCTATCTTCTATACGCAACTCGCAGGATTGAATAATTATAGTTTATATCATCAGACAACTTCAATGCAAAAATGCCACATCCGTTGATGCAAGAAAATCAATCGAATCTCATAGGCCTACTTCAAAATGACCCCAGTAATTAACTTACATGTCCAGAACACGGCCGTGTACAACACACCCATGTATTCCCCACCTACAGATGCCAGTTTTCCATTACGCCTATGTATACATTTCAAAATTTCCTGTGCTAAAACATGGGTACTAAAAGTTGCCGAAACCAAGAAATGCCATATCCAAATTTTGAGGGGCATAATATAGACGTCATTAAAAATGTGGTGTTATTGTTTTAATGTAATGTACATATAATAATTATTTTATATAAGTAGCATGATATTGCACTAGGTAAATGTGCTAAAAAGTATAATTTCCTTTGTGTAGGTACCCATCTCCCCTAGGGAAGGGTACCATTCCGAGCTTCGCTTACTACAGACACTACGAAGGAAGTCGAGATGGGTCAAGTGGGCTGGGCAAGATGGTAGGTACCAGGATATCGTATTTCATTATGCTTATATTTAAAAAAGAGCTGAAACATGGCGTACACCCGTCGGAACCAGTACAGTAGATAACAAATTATATATAGGGAACGAGAGGCCATCGTCATGCGTTATGAAAATATATTTGAAATGAGCATCTTGCAGTAAGAAAGAACACTATAGTAGGATTCTTTTAAATAGAGCCCCTGTTTTTTTTCAATTTATAAATTATATAGGTGTTTGAGCCGAGTTTGCTTTAAGTTTTGGTGAAAACGGACCCCAAACCCAGTAGATTCTAGTTATGTACCATCTCCAGCATGGGACATGACTATTTAGCAGTGTTATAACTTTATAACTATATAACTTTATAATTAGATTTGTCCCTGCGACATGTCCTTTTTATCATTGGTGTAAACATAACTGGATGAATATAATTGAATTGACTTCCCCGCTAGGATAGTGTTTGTGCGAACCCATACACGATCAATATGAATGACAATAATATTGATACATTATTATTGACGATGTTTTTGTTGGTGACCAACAGCATTACAGAAGTCAAATAGTTGCTTCAATATGACCCACTAAAGCGGCCCATACACGATCAATAATAATGGCAATACTATTGTCAATACTGGATAATTGACAATATTATTGACTGTTAGTGGGTCATATTGAAGCAAAAATATGACTTGCGCACTGCTGTTGGTGACCAACAAACATTTCATCAATATTACTGTATCAATATTATTGTCATTCATACTGATTGTGTATGGGCCGCTTAACTAAACTAGTAAACTGTCAATAATATTGGCAATTACCCAGTATTGACAATATTATTGACATTATTATTGATCGTTTAATAGTGCTACTATTCCACACAGACCACGAATCCCACGAATCGCTGCGAATTGATAACCTTTAGGATTCGTAGTTCTTAACTGATTCGTATTTATTCTTGCAATTCTTGAGCGATCGGGAATTCGTGGCAAAAGTTTTGAGTGGAGGCATTAACTGTTGTATAAAGTTCAAATTTTTATTTTCTCCAGGAGAATATTACATTTGATACAAAATATAGATGACGAGTAAGTCATTAATTGCATTACAGTAAAGTATTTTGCATTCACATACTTAAATGCGCACATTCATACTGTGCGCGGTACATCCATACATTAAGACCAATGCTACATTAAACTCTTAAATCTATTGGAAATGATGAAATACTTGCTGAAAATTAAGATCTCAACAGCTACTGACTTTTAAAATTTGCTGTGTGAATATCTGGTGCAGTAAGAAGATGTGATGCTAGTATGTGATACATTATATGTGGCACTTACAATATCCTAGAACTTTTAATAAGAGCTTTTGTTAAAGTATGCAGATATGGCGAAAGCTAGTAAAATCGGCCATGGCAGCTTCTGGTTCCTTAAAACAGTACGAGGCCTGACGTTATCCTGCTGGAACATTTCTCTCTGAACGTGCAATATTTGGTCAGATGCTATGATTAAATATTATAATAGCAAGTAACACATTTTTATAATAACCGATGCGTCAGGATGTGTGAACGAAGTTGGAGAATCCGACACCTAGTTGAATTGATATTAGTTTCAAAGTATTATACAACTTTGTCTCAAAACCAATGACAGTTTTTGTTTAAAATAGCGTCGCTTCAGTTGTAAATCATTATTTGCCATTGATAGATGGACACGTCCTATAAATAAACAGGATCATAACCGAAAAGCGCCCGGTCCCGACTTTACCCCATTCTTGGCGTCCATAATTTAAGCACTGGCCATAATATGGTATCATAAGGTTTTGCATAACCTGAAAAGGCAAGCCACAAAAACATTTAGGCCTACATTTGGAAATTAAAAGTCCTAGCGCTCTAGTAGCATCTGACCAAATACTTTAGCTGCATACCTATTATTGCACGTTCAGAGAGAAATGTTCCACCAGGATACTGCCAGGCCTAATACTGTACGTGTGGATTTTCTAAGTTCTCATGGCCGTCAAATCGTCATATCTAAACCCAATGGCTATGAAAATGGTTCTGAGTACAGATTATTAATCACTAGCTACGCCTATGCAGAGTGACCACATGTTATATAGCAAGATGGTTTCGCTATGCATCTTTTTAGACCTCTTTATAACGCGTAGTGGTAACATATACAAATTGTCGTTTTTTTCCTTACTTTTTTAAATTCGAATTAGCTTCCTCGCTATATAGGACAACTTTGTGCGAGACCCGGGATAAGTGGTGTACTTGGCCGATTTCAGATTCAAAAGTGCTATTTCTCACCACAAATGTTTGATAGGGTGGATGTGTTCTTGATCAGCCTTGCGCTACATCGAAGTCCCCAGTATAATTTAGATGTAGGCCTATATATAGGCCTAATAGCTTAAAATGTAGGTAATTGAATTGGCTTCCTCGCTATATAGGATACCTTTGTGCGAGACCTAGGCTAAGGGGTGTCCTGGGCCGATTTCTGATTTAAAGATGCATGGCGTAATCTCGAATCCCGTGCTTTTCTCAATCTGGTCTTGCATCATTTTGTTTACATACCTGTCAATCACAGTCATGATATGGACACCGGTGCACTTTATAAACTCGGTTGTTTACATTTGTGGACAATTCAGTGGAAAATATAACTACATGCAGACAAATATGATATTAAATATTTAATGTAGGCCTAAAGTACATTAAAAGAAGCACATGATAGATAATCCCATTCATTGACTTCATATTGAGATGTTCACTACTTTGAATAAGAATGAGGATGTGAGATATTTATGTTGAAAGTTTAAATTGTTTCACCTGTCCATTCTCGTCACACACAAACAGTGAGTTGTGTTTGTTCAGATATAGTCCCCTGGGCTTATTGATACCGTCCTGTGATGTGAG
>JAVCKX010079386.1:0-13138 GCA_034780695.1 Lepetodrilus gordensis | reverse complement strand
CCCCCCCCCCCCCCCCCCCCCCAACACTGAAAGGTTTCGATAGTTCATTATCACCAAGAAGAAATCTACCTTAATTGTTTTATAGTTGTATTGAACGGCATCCCGTACAAAAAGAACTAATTTTACGACCGCTAAAACTAGTATATTGTGATTAGACGAGTCAAAGATGGCAGCAAATGCAAATATATTGACTGGCGCTGTCGACGACTTGTCGGTTTACACATGCCTGTCAATTCTGTCCTTGATGATAAGGCCCAAAACAATGTTCATGGCGACCCGGAAGCCGGTTAAGTCTACTTATGGTGTAGAGATGACTTGGTAATCGAACGTGTTGGTCGAACGCTGGAAAGGGCCTTGTAAAGTTACAGATATTAAGGGCCTCCTTTCGCGGGCTCGTTTGATATGCTCAGTGGACGCTCAAAGGGGAAAGGAAATTTGCCTTAACAAATCCTACGCAAAATTCAATACCGGATCGATAGGATATTACTTGTAGACATGCAAGAAGGCGACTTGTAATTCGATGAAAACCAACTATTCTTTGCCTTCATCCGCTACTCCCACAATAGCGTGCGTCTAGCGCCCCGGTATCAGGGATACGTGGAGGAACTACGCCGTAAATACCACGGCCTGTAATTTACAGCACTATTCTCGTTAATTGCACGATTATGAGAGACCCGTGAATAATTTCGTGGTATAATACGACGTCATCGCGAAGGCGAATTACGAAATCATTTTACGGGTCCAGGCTATTGTACCACAAAACGTTTATGAACCGGAAACGAAAGTATAGCGTAGATTTATGGCGGCGTTCAAACGGCCTTTCTTCCCCGGCGTGGAGACGGCTGTGGTGTTCATCTGTACGTTTGACAGGTAGTGTGTGTTTATGACACCAACATTAGGTCTCGAAAGGCTGGATGATGTTCAAAGACTATTAGTGTTTGGTATGGAAATATTATCATTGGACGCCGTCCAACTAAGGCTTGGATTGTGGTGATGCGTTTTCACGCTGAACTGCCATTGCGCCAGGTCTCTGATTGAAAGACATGGGCTTTGATGTTGAATGGAGAATCTTATCTCAGCGTATTTTACGACATTTCAAATTGGTATTATAAGCGCGATATTTATGCATTAAATCCATTTTATCTGTTTTAGAGCGTTATATAGCAACGTCGTTATAGCTTTGCCCAATTGAAAACAGTGCGATGTGTTGACAATGATGCTTTGCATTTAACGACGGGTTGCAAGAAAAGGATGAGCAAGTTACTAAAAACGAACTTGGTAAATTTATAATAATGTACCTCAATTCTGTAATCCCGAGCAGTATACTAGTATACGTACCTACTTATTTATAATATTATAGCAAAGTAGAAATAATCAAAGTGTAGTTCAAAGATGTCAATGTCAACATCAGCTGACCAACACAATACATCGATTCTTAATACAGTGTTCGCGAACGAAAGTAACTATCAAAACAGATCCCGGAAGACTCGTGTTAATGCAGTTTCAAGACTAACTATGCGCGTATAATAGCATCCTGGCCGAGTGGAAGCTAATGACAGCCGTTCACCTCGCTGTCTGCTTAATTCCAATTAGCCATATATCTGCGCGGATGTCAGAGCACGCCTAGGACTAGACCACGGTCCTTGACCATTCCCCACGATCAGTCGCTGACCACCGAGGTCATCGTAGTCTATAGGCATTGTTATTAAGTATAGCTATCATTTCGACGTCTTTGCTGATATTGATTCGCAAGGTTCTGATTGGCGAGATGTCATCATTATATATGCTCCGGGAAAGGATCATCATCCCTGAGCCACCGCCATTATTTTTGTCCAGCGTCACCATGCTGCATATACGCGTGATCTGGTACTGTATTGAAAAGCGCCTGTTATTAGTGACGACCAATAATAGCGGCAAACTCAGATGCCTTGTTTATCGAATAATGTCAGTACTTTGACATGCAGCAGTTTATGCTATTTGCCAGGACATGGGCATTATCACAGGAAATTCTATTGGAGATTCATTATGTGTGTGCATTTTGTTCACGACATATTCACGCTGATGAATAATACATCTAAACCATTTGACGCAGATTCCAAACTATTTAATCTTGTTATTGTAGTTAATTCCAGCATGCGGAAAGGACATAAAAAGATGGAATGAATAAAAACGAATTAAACTTGAATAACAATCTTCAATCAATGTCTAAAGCGGTAAATTCCCTAAAGCTAAACAGTGCCTATGCAAGCCATCGTGGATTCCAATCATGCGCTTAACATATTCCCTCGCGTAGTTTTTTCTTCTGATGTATGGCATGGGGACTAGTTCTTTATTATTCAAACCTTCGTTCGGTAAATTAGTTTAGCTCTGTTTGGTTTTGAACTGAGGGGAGCAGAAACGAATGCACAGCACTTGTAAGACTATCTTTAATCGGTCAGTTTCTCTTCACGTAGTATTTGTTCGTTCTCTGGGCGTGTCCACTGTAGTATGAATGCCTTCTTAGCAGACCTAAGGCACTTAATATATGGATTTAACAGCAGAATGCATTCCTTGCTAAGGGAGCTGAACATCTCCATCGAATAGGAGGATATAATTACTGTTTTCAATTATGGTCAGAGACCTAATAAATCTCATTCATTATGTTCTTCAGGTTTCCATTAATTTCGTGTCTTTGGTAATATAATGCCAGGAGCTCCAGGTAGATATAGATATTATAATGCAATCCTACATTCCAATTTACTTGGAAAGAATGGGACAAATTAGGTACAATATCCGTGTCTATATTAATTTAATCAATATATAAGTAGATAGAACGTTAAATGCGTAAACATGTAATAACATGGTTGTGGGTGAGTCTGGATAGTATGGTGAGATAGTCCATAGCCTACATGCCATAGTGATTCTGTAGTCAAGTTCACAGTTCATCATGTTGCATACATTGTCATTATATATACCTAAGCCTTTCCAACAGTATACGAACATTTCGCTAACTGTTAATGTTTGCGATGGAAATTATAACGACACGTCACTACTGTAATTACTAGTTATTAAATAATGTCGTTTATACTAACAGCTCTATGGCATATTTCTAAAGTTCAGGTTGTCAGTGCAGTGCAGTTATTGTAATACACAATGGGTCCATGTGGGCGAATAATGACTTTAACAACATGAAATGACAACTTAAAGTGTTGTGTTGAATATTGTGAAATACCCATTCTTTATAAGCCATTCATTGTTTTCTCCATCCGACTACATAGGGCATAATTGTAACTATTTACGTCAATGTTAGATTGACATTATATCCAAACTATTAGGAAGCAATTACCATGAACTTTGCGGAATATTAATCTGTTTATTACTACATGTAGAATAGGATAAATACATAAGTATCGGTTCCACCTACGCACGATCCGGTTTTTGGATACAGTATACTTGTAGGGAATCCTGACTTACAATTATCACTGTCAACATTGGACCATCTCGTCCTGGGTCTGGTATTTAGAGGTGTTCTATCTGACACCGGCTGTACGTATATAAGTAATCTCATTTGCGATAGTCAGTGTTGTATTACAGAACTCTTTGTCCATACACCCACCATGGCACCCCTCATTCGATACAATCGTATGATAATTAGCCTTGATGTTGACTGTTCCATTACAGGAAATGGGGGTGTCATATCTATGTGTCCAGTTCCTGTGACGTGCCTCATATAAATCTTTATTGACACTTGTTTTATTTGAAGATATGTCAGATATATTTTCTTGTTATATTTCTTTCCTGCAACACTATGCTGCATAAAAGAGGTGCATGTAATGGATACCAAATGAATTAATGATTTCGAATGTAAAACACCTAATAAAATAAATAAGATTTCTCTATTCCTACATTAGTAAAATGATGAAGCGATGCACTTCATTATTTAAAATGTCGAATTCAAAATGGAATATATCCTTTGCTAGTCAAAATCTGTTATGCCACATTGTTATGGCTCTGTGATTTGGTATTCATCTGTGTTTGAAATATGTCCAGAGTTATTAGTATGTTGTGCGTACATGAATGATGATGGCGATATTACTCCAGCCAAACAGCATGGTACACATTCCAGACAAGATCCTTGTAACAGACATTATTTTGTGAATTGAGGTGAATGTGTGATATTCAACAACTATTTTTGTACGATTCCAAGAAGGTGCATACAGTCTTCCGAGTGGCTGTTGATCACGTGTGCTATTTTCATTAATATTCATTAGCGCATGCGCAACACACATTATCTCACGTGATTTTGTTCTGCTTCTGGACATGTTAACGTCATTCACATCTCTCATATTTAGTATTATGTATTTATTGAACATAGATGAAATATTTGCGAATATACAATGTTATATATATATATATATATAATATATAAAAACCCAAATTCTCCAAGGTGAGTGAGTCATTAATGTATAACTATCTGTCCATTTCAAGATGCGAGTGAAAAGCGTGAATGTTAGATTGAATTTGGAATGTACAGCCCACATAGCAGAGTATCATAGACATACACACCCTGGGCACACAGGAACGAGCAAATGTTTATCAAATATCATTGACCAAAGCAGAAACGTCTTGTAGTCTGATTCATTGGCATACTGTACTTTCTATACACTAGCATAGGAAGGCATATCTACAGTACATTAACAGATAGAGCCACGTCTTCAGTGCATTGGCATATAGAGCCACCCATACCTTCAAAGCATTGGCGTACAGACACTGTGTACGTATCCGTAGCCTCCAAGAGATCCTCTACTCACAACTAGGTCAGTATTTTTAGAAAGCGAAATCATCTTCTTCTCTTTTTTTTTTCCAATCAAACTTAAAGCAAGAATGTGATTCCGTTATGTTATCCCTATTGCTCTACTAACGTTTACTTGATGCATTGTTACGCATGCTATTGTATCTGCCTTGTCGATAAGCCACAAAAGGCATTCGTTATGAACGCATTCAAGCTTGAATACTTCAGTATGTACTAGTTAAATAAGTTAAAGAACACACTGGGCATGTCCTTTGTGTATATTATTATTATTATTATTACTATTATTATTACTATTATTATTATTATTACCAACATATGGGTTGTGTAATTTAGATCTACTTAGAGCTGCATCTGATTGCTATGCATCAGTGCAAATGTGTATACTGCTATTAACACTAATGTTGTGTCATTTCAATGCATCCTCTGTCACTGGTATAACTATCATATAATAGTGTATTCCGTGATCTGTGCGTGTGTTTCCAGAGCTCAAGTATTCCATATAGGTTTCAACATATTATGCTGCTGCCTACTCAATGGCAACTGGCTAAGGAATATTTATTGAATTTTCATAATATATATATATATCTATATACACATGAATATACATATAAAACTTAATTTCATAATAAAATTCCTTAATATTTTGTACTTGACTTGTTGTTTATTACACTTACCACTTAGTTGTGGGTGATACATGGTACCACGGCATATTCAATTTGACGATGATTTATTTCACACTTGTGAGTTACCATACAGCAATAGGCTGACATAAGGGCGAGTTTACATGCACCACTCAATATGTTTCTGGCCTGGATTATTATAAGATAAACAACTCCACAACTGTGTTCCAGAGAACATCAACCTCGTACTCAAATATCAATATCCGAGTATTGTAACACTTGTCATCGTAGTATGTCCAGTAATGCATTGCATACACGGAACTACAATGGTGTGATTGTTGTCATCACGACATGTGTTTCTGAGGCTGCAGTTGAAAAGAAATGGGACATCGAAAAAACGCCGCTCGTGTGAAATATTTAAAATACACCAGCTGCGTTGTGAGAGACCCTTCTGAACATATCCAATCTGTGTTCATTCGATGCACTTCTAGTAAACAGTACGGTTTCACTAGTACAGTATTAGTAGGGACCTTGTTTCGTGTGCTGGCTATTTGTAGTTCATACTAACTTCTAGGATGTCATGAATGTGCGGATGTAGTGACAGTGTGGATGTCATGAATGTGTGGATGTAGTGACAGTGTGGATGTGATGAATGTGTGGATGTTGTGACAGTGTGGATGTGATGAATGTGTGGATGTAGCGACAGTGTGGATGTAGCGACAGTGTGGATGTTATGAATGTGTGGATGTAGTGACAGTGTGGGTGTGGTGAATGTGTGGATGTAGTGACAGTGTGGATATAGTGAAAGTGTGGGTGTGGTGAAATTGTGGATGTAGTGACAGTATGGATGTAGTGAAAGTGTGGGTGTGGTGAAAGTGTGAATGTGGTGAAAGTATGGATGTGTGGGTGTGCTGAAAGTATTTGGAAAGTTGACGTGGTAAAAAGTGTGGATGTGGTTGATATGTGGATGTGGTTGATATGTGGATGTGATGAAAGTGTGTATGTGTACAGTTGGTTGATGCTGTGGAAGATAAACAATAATCATACAGCAATACGTAGGCATATTGATTATAGTTTCAAGATGGACAAAAGACACACATAATTGAAGCTCCTGTCATCTCAAGACAAGAAATCAGGAATCCAAGATGCTCAAAGTTTACATTGGAGTCAATTACATTGTTTTTTATTGAAATTTCTTTCTCGGTCAATTAAAGTTTCCAGATGCAGAGTACACTGAACAAACCAGATACAACAAACATGTCCAATCCGGATACTATTTACAAAGTTAACTCTGTCCATATAACGCAATCAATCGGTGAATATTAAACACAGGTCATCAGAAAAACCAATAGCAGATCTATGTCAAATGTAAACTATTGAATATACCCTCATTTCATCATTAAGATAACCAGCTAATAATGGAACACTAATATAGATAATTATGTTATCGGTAACTATTTTGCTAGTAAACTTCCTTTCTAGCACATACTAACTATGCATGGAAATAAATACATTAATTTTCTACTTCAACGGCAGATGTTCACCGTGTAGATTTCCCTCCAGCTGGTCGAATCACGAGAAGCACGTGCCCATTATCTCCTCCATGTGCAGCGATAGCCAAGGACGACTTCCGGTTCATTCCACTTTCAGTTAGGTAACATTCATTTGCTGGAATAAAGCTTCGTCAAAATTGCATTTGGCCACTGTCCGCTGTAATCGGTCCTAATTGTTGTGTTGACCTATTGCATTAACTCTCCAGCTTCGAGACATGACAGCCAGCTGGATATAACGTGTCTCTGCCTTTGGATTGAGGGATGAGGGGGTTAATACCGGAACTCAGTGGGATCTAGAAGTCATCGATTTCTCAAGCTTTAGGCTGAATGAGATTACCTCATCGCCATACGGGATCCGGGATGATTACGTGACATGAGAGAGCGAGTTACCTTCCAGAATCTTGTTTTCTGCTCCAAGTCATTTCCGATGACGTTCAAAATCAATTACAATCCATTTCTTTCAATCTGCGTGGCCCACCGATGAAGAGATCGAACCGCTGCCATGTCTAAAACTGAAACAGGCCAAACAAGATTACTTCTTCAAGAAGGTTAAAAACTGTCTGTATCAAGCGTTTGACCATAAATATCAGGAAGCATTTCAAACCTGGGTGAATAGTTGACATGCCAAGACAAAATAATTCGTCTGAGAAATTGGCTTAGCTATGCATATATAAAAAGCAAATCTGACTATAATTAACTGCGAGCGATATAAGATAACAGCATTGCAGGCATCAACCTTTCTTATGTAATTGGACACCATACCTATTAACAGACAAATATACGTAACTCGGTTAATCTACTTCTACACATTGGTATATACTGAAGACTGTACACACATTGCAATAACAGACTGAGTCGTATCCAGCAGTAGACAGTCTTCAATATCAGAAGGAAATGGAATGGATTTGTTTACCATTGTAATGAGGATCTCGATAGCCACCAGCACTCATACTCGTCTAATATTAAGTGGTATTCTAACTCCACCAAATTGTGCTATGCTTCAGTCTCAGAATAACACAGAATAACAGAATTACACGTTCACAATGTCCATTGACATTTTATCCTTGATATCAAGTGCATTAGCTGAAGTCATGCTCCATTAGAAATCCATTTTATATTTATCAATGCCGTATTAATCTTAACCCAGGAAGTGTATTTCATAGAATGATTTTCAATAGCGTCTCGTCTGTTATTAAAACCAGTGAATGTCATGAATTCAAGATAAACTATTCCAGCTCCTAGCTAAAATTAATCCCTTATTCTTAGAGTTAAGGTTACCGTATGCCATTTCTTAGAGAACTATATCTACTCCACTTTCTGATAGAATAGTGAGGTTAACGTCCAATACTGACAAGCAATGCTAACAAAGACAAACACATCCAACGTTAGTAAATACTTTTAATTCGACTATGTTAATTTACTGCTCACATTTTCACCAGACGAATGTAGATTAGCAGTATGCTAGCCTCGTAGTGATGGATGTAAAGCTTCGGTGACCATCTAGTTGTAGAACATACCAAACAATCAATGAGTATATATACCCAAGTCTGGACAGCATAAGTGATGATCAACGCTTACTAGTATATGATAGTGTATACTGACGAATAGATAGATCTACATGTGGTAGAACCTCCACAGATGTATGATGCATTGTCCACGATCTTAGACATGTTTTGAAGACCATCTTGCCCATGAGTAGAGGAACGTTTTGAAGAACTTCGGGATATTCACTCACGACGCTCTCGTATCCACTGACAGCTAATACACTGCTAAGAGAACGCTGTTTTAGCGGATACGAGAGCTTTGTCAAAGGATACCTCGGTCCCGATTTCTCGGAATAAACTTGAATTTGAGATATTGCTCAGCTAATATTTCTCCCATTGATTCAGTACTGTAACTTGAGTAAAAACCTTAAATCCAGCTGAGATTGTACTCATTACAGTACTGAGCAGGGTATCGTTTCTCGAAGCTCTCTTAGCCGCTAAGGAACCATAGCGCTCTATTTGCCGATAGCTAACACATTGCTAAGCGAGTGCTATGGTCCCTTAGCGGCTGAAAGCTTCGAGAAACAATGCCATGGACCTCAAACTCAAGGTTATTTCGAGAAATCGGGTTCTGTTCTCATTTATGGACAAGTAGTACATTCTAAAGAGTAGAGGATCATCTCAGAAGAGCTTGCGATAGGTTTCTTGGTGCGTGGCACCATCGTCCATAAATAGAGGAAAGTGGTGAAGACCATATGACACCGTTTACAGACACATGTACGCATAGTTAATGGCTACATGTATTAATACGCGTAGAGAAGCTTGCGTCCTTGTCCGTGGAAATGATTTATACTCCTAAAGGTCATATTTGTTTCACACATCACACAGGAGACGAAGTGCTTCTAATCCCGATCATGAGTTAACAGTTTGTTAAAAGAAAAAGGTAATCGTTCTATCACATCAGCTGCGGCGCCATTATCCATCATTTACACATGCACATGAGTAATGACTTCACGATGTTTGCTAAGAGTTTGAAGAAAGAGTCTGATTGAAGTTACCGACTGATTCATAAGTAAGTAACATTTATGATATTAATGTTCGGCTAAATGTCCATGTAAAGCAATATTCATAATTGTTTCTTCTAGCTTCAAACAATTACTATTACGCAGAGTATTACAAATATTGACAGTAATACGGCTGATGTTGCTGCTTTATTCCATTCATTTAAAACCCAAAATAATTGATAGTATTCAGCAGGCACGCCGTTGCTTTGGCAATACCTACATCCGGGTTCTTGGAGGTTCCAACTCGGGGTCACATGCACCGACAACTTATACGTAATTAATGAACGTCTTAGAACTTGTTGTCATACTTTCTATTTGCGTGTCACCAAAATAGTTTCTATGGTGATGAATTAGATGGCCACTGACGTCGTGAATACGCTCCTCTGGTGGGCGGACATTGATCAAGGTCACTCGACGTCTAAGAAATGTCACCCGACTGCTGTAGAGACCCGCGGCAGTGTTTGTTTTAGATATCTGATGGAACACAAAACTAAAAGTGTCGTCTGTGGAATGAGCGACTGTGAAAACATCCCAATCCAGACTGCAAATAATAGACGAGATATTTCAAGAACACCACCCAATGGATCCGCGCCGCAAAACGGACTGTCAACACAATGCATGCTAGTTCACTAGGATCATGTCTTTCAATGGCAATTGGAATCTGAAGAATAGGTTAAATTGAGACTGGGAGTATAGAACCAAAGGCCTCGTAATGGCGGAGACGTCATTAATGCATTGATATCTGAGTGTGGCAGTGCTGGTGGCGGGGGTGGAGGTGACGGTTGCGGGCATGGGAACAACTGCTTTCAAATTGCTGCCCACCACGTAGATATTAATTCCATTATCAATCATCCCTTCAGATGTTCTATTTCTACTCAGTGCACCTTCCTATTCGTGTGAACTATGATTTCCCGGCATCTGGCAAAATCTGTATACAATATAAATCTCATACGTACGTCAATCTTAGTATTTGTCCTATACATGGATGATGTATAATGAACTGAAAAATATGCTACACTGACATGTGGCTAATAGCATTTTCAATTTGATTGTATGATTTCTGGCGTAATTGACAATAACAGAAGAAGCTACTGTTACTAACCTAATTTAGTCCGAGTGTCCAAACACACTATAATTAGGTATATGGACAGATTCACACTGGCAATTTTATGTAAAGCGGCCCATACACGAACAATAATAATGGCAATAATATTGTCAATACTGGATAATTGACAATATTATTGACTGTTAGTGGGTGATATTGAAGCAAACATTTGACTTACGCAATGTTGTTGGTGACCAACAAACATTTTGTCAATAATAATGTATCAATATTATTGTCATTCATATTGATCGTGTATGGGCCGCTTTATAGACAGCACAGTCAATATAAACAGGTCCCGAAGTTGACCTATTTTGCACAGGAATATCTAATTTAAATTAATGACATCTGTGCTGCTTATCAAAGAGCAGATGCACATACATTTTCTGTTAATCAAAGTCGACGTTGGAAATTTATAGATATTAATAAGATATAGATACTAAAAACGACTACCATCTAGTTATAATTTCAATGCTCTAATATCTTATATGGATTATACTATTATTGGATTCGTTTCATGTATGTAGACGTATAAGCTGATTAGTATCATAGCACTCTGTAACTAGAAGCACAGTTTACTTCGCAAATCAAATCCTGCGATATAATTACTAATGCAAATACTAATGTAGGTTGGTTTGATGTTGTAGGTTTCATATATTAACTCTGCTGATGCCATCGTTGAGTATAAACTATAATAGCAAGACAGTCGTTTGAAAACAACATTTATTTTATTTCAGTATGATCCGCGAAATAAGGAGATTGTTTTTCTTGTTGTCACTCACGTCATCATTGAATGCCAAACATGGACTGCTGCAATTGTATATAGTTTTACCAAATATCACTAACAGCATTGATATTCTGGTTTGTTGTCTCTGTTCCCTAATTGGATTCGTCATAGTATAAAGAGAGAGTACTGAGGTGCTTCAAAGAGAGTTTACTTGTTGTGTGAGAAGGTAGATGTACACATATTAACAGAAATTGTGACCGTAGAAATATCTTTGCATTTGAATGGAAGTCTTCATGTTGGTTCTTAGGCTACGGTGCGGTGCCCCTGGATGTACTAGATCGGCTACACCTTTACACATACTAGATGTACTAGATGCTACTAACACAGAAGACTATAATACAAGTTATTTGCACATATATAGCGTGTGTGTGTGTGTGTGTGTGTGTGTGTGTGTGTGCGTGTGTGTGTGTGTGTGTTTTCTTTTTCAAATAGTCCACTTTAGTGTTTCACGAAGCTCTAATCTACTACGAGAGCATTGCCTGGTCGTATCGATCTCTTATGCATAGGGATCGTGCAGTTACGAGAGCGCTATGGTCTCCTAGTGGTTAAGAAAACTTCGTGACACGATACCTTGAATAACACAAACTCTATCTATTATAAACGTCAGGAGCTAGTGCGCAATATATATGTTTTATAATGATAGTTCTTTCAACAAATAAACCTTTGCCAAAAGAGCTATTTAAATCGATAATATTTGAACAGTAAATGTTTGCGCTAACGTATTTCTATCTCAACCGGTCTCTCCAAAGATAATGTTATGTTGCAATGCTTTAAATTTGATGTGAAGAGGCCTTTTATTTTGGCCTTGTCATTTCCACCATGGCAACCAGACGAATTCTGTTTTAGAACAAGTGTCCTCAACAGACTTCGACATGGATTAGCAGATAACAGTTCACATGTTAAATATGATGTGCATTGAGGTTTGCACTATGAATTCATTTTCTGAACTCGTCTTAGTGGAATAAAAATGAACGTGTAGATAAACCAGTTTATTGACATAAAGCTATTGGCTGTGATTACCGTAAAGAGTGTGAAGAGTAGCTACATACGTGTATACTTTATTCACGGTAACCGAGCATAATGGATATCATTAAGACCACCTACACATTCGATATAATCGTCACAATTATTGCCGAGCGTAATAAGTAATGTTATTGAGGCGTAGGCAAATTAGTAACAGCATATGAATGAGCATAACAAACATGTAATAATATACTATTAAATATAATAATACAATTGCCCAGTGTTGACAATAAGAGTGGGGATACCATGTAACCAGGTTAACCCCCTTATGGTTGTTTTCTAACGTTTGTTAGGTTCTGATTTGCATTGACAGATCTTGAAGGATAAACACACAGGGCTGAAACTGTCCAATACCGGCTTCCACGGGAGATGATACGGGTTATGTGACATCAAGCTGTAACTAATGCTGTAGAAATCGTGTTTATCGTTTCGCACTCTACCATTGTGACGTCATATTGTTGCACTGCAATTACAGAACACAGCATCAAAAGACTCCAGGGTGAAATTACATTAATTATCTCGTTATTTGTGAAACATCGTAAAGCTTTCCATGTGAGCTGAGGGACAACAATAATCAACAGTTTATCAAGGTCCACGTATGTTACCTTCCTACATAGCCAAGTCAGAAAGGCAAATATGGCCAGGCATCAACAGTTCATCAAGGTCCACGTATGTTACCTTCCTACATAGCCAGGTCAGAAAGGCAAAGATGG
>JAVCKX010079061.1:0-13148 GCA_034780695.1 Lepetodrilus gordensis | reverse complement strand
TAGCAGTAGTATTATCTCTTTAGTTTAGTATACACATTATTCTTATTATTACTAGCAGTAGTATTATCTCTTTAGTTTAGTATACACATTATTCTTATTATTACTAGCAGTAGTATTATCTCTTTAGTTTAGTATACACATTATTCTTATTATTACTAGCAGTAGTATTATCTCTTTAGTTTAGTATACACACCCTTGGTATGGACCTGCCAGGAGAAGAACAGTCGCTTCTCCCACTAGGATCGTCATCAGACATGACGGACTTCGCCGGACTGACAAACATGTTTTTGGCGTGTCCGTGTTTCGTCAGCCGGATCTGAGTCAGCCAATCAATGCACTTCTTCTCCTGGCTGGGACTGGCCATGTGACCCAGAAGTCTTTTCTCGTCCACCGGATCAACAATCAGATTCGGCAGATTCCTGGTCGGCGAGAACACTTCGCCCTTTTCCGAATTGACGCATTTGTCGATCAGCGTGTTCTTAACGTTTTCGCAGTTGATATCACATGAGCTCGCTTTCTCAGCATTGTTCAATTCGGTTTCTAGATCTCTGAGGATGTTTTCGCTAGACGATGGAATGTCAGTTTGTCCGTGGTGCCTTCTTTTACAGCTCGGTTCTTCTCCGACATCTAGTTTTCGTTTGGACGATTTTCTTTCTGATTGAGCGTTTTCTTTTTCGACATAGGCACCGAATGGCAATGTAGGACTGCTGTTGAAATAGCCCAAGTCTTCCTCCAACTTCAACCGAGAAGCCTTGCGTGGAGACGGGTGAAATGTCTGTTTCTGCGGAGACTGCAGATGAATCTGTTCACTAAACACTGGAGGTTCCCGAGCAGGACTGGCGTCAGTCGTGGAACGTTTCCGGAACCAGTCTTTGATGGATGGAGACTTGCCAATAGAGGGTGACTTGCCACCTGGCGACGGGGTAGGTTTACAAAGGGGAGAGAACTCTCTCCGAGGACACGTGGGTTTCTTAGGAGTTTCTTTGGCAACAGGAATTGTAGATGTTCCTATAACATATATATACATATATATTTCAAAAAATGGAAAGGGTTAATGCTAAATAAACAGATTTGAAAGTTTATCAAAGCATTTGACAATTAAATAAAATAAAACATTAAATCTAGCACTTGCAATGTCCCAAAGCACAAATCTGGAAAATAATTATTAATCCTCTCCCTGCTGAAGACGACTTAAGTTGCCCGATCACATACAGAAATAGAACACGTTGATTTTATTCAGCAGGGAGGTTAATATAGCAACCATGAATCTGAAAGCCAAGGACTTACCTGGTAAACTTATAAATCTATATTGCAGAAAGTAGTTCCATTTAACCTCTGACCTACCTATTTCCCGATGAGTCCTCTCAGCAGTGCCGACAACTTCTCCAAACAGCGGTGGTTTAACTCTCCGCAGCACACGCCACAGCTTCATGGAATTATCGTCAGACAGGGTCGCCAACTGTACATGGGTTAACCACAGTGTTGTATACAGACCATAGCATGTAGGATAGCCAAGAAAATGTTATTTCATAGATTGATGGGCGATATTTGGAATTAAGACGGAATTCAATTATGTAAAGCTTCACAACTTTTTACGTACAAAATCGATTCACAATTGTCAAAGTTTGGAAATCGATCCAAGTAAATATGGAGTTTAACGTTGCTGCGGGAATCTTTCACCCATTGTGATGAAAAATTGATCCCAAAAGCTGTTTTCAAGCAGATGTCATGTACCTACTAAAATTATACAAATTTGCAATATTTATGTCATATATGATCTTTAAATTTACCTTTGTGAGGTCAGTCTTGTTCCAGCTTACACTAGTGACCTCTGCACTATGACCCTTCAACACCAAAGGTGACTTGCTGGGCTTGGCAATCTGACACAAAAGATTAAAATCATCAAAACACAATAATTACAGATGAGGAACGACATGCTCATTTATATTTATTAAAAATAAAAATAAAATAAAAATTCAATTATCTGCATGTTTTTACCTGAAACACAATCATCCGGATAAACAGGGGTGGACTGTATACAACAATGTCGTCGAGTGAGCTACGTACCTCCCAGATATAAGCCATGGAATCGCTGGACCCGCTGAGGAGGAAGTTGTTGTCGGGGCTGATGGACGATTTCACGTAAAACGTCTGATTCTGGTGTCCACGGAATGTACTCACTGAAACAGTCATGTGACTCGCTAGATGAACTCTGGATAAACAGTGACACGTGGCTGCATAAGAAGTACATTATTGCAATAAATACAAAACAATCGGCTAAATATATCTATGCATTATTCAACCACGAGAATCGGAAATTTCAGCTGAAAGTCGTGATCCACGGGCTACAGGCCACATTTATGACATTGACTCTGGCGCATCAAAATCTGCGTAAAATTCCCATCTCTATTTGTGAAAACGGGTTCTTCTGTTCTTTAACCCTCTCCCTGATGGATTAGGCAGACATTGCTCTTTAGGACATTTCAGGTTGCTGCATGGAGAGGGTTAAGTAAGCGTGTGTGCTATATTCACCTGGTGTTTGGCTGTAGGTCAGGAGGTTGTACTGGTATATAGTGTCGTCCATACAACTAGCAAACAACTTTGTTCCGTATGAATCCAGAGTGAGGCTTGAAAAACCTGTGAATAAATAGAAAACTGTAAATTACCTTGGTGCAGATGAATAAATTCTCTTGCTATTAATAAAATATATTACGGACAAAAGTGAAGAGTCACAGCAGGAATCTTTCACCCATACATGACAATATTACTGACAAGAGTAAAGAGTTGCAGCGGGAATCTTTCACCCATACATGACAATATTATTGACAAGAATGAGTGACAAAAGCAGCCCATACACGATCAATACGAATGACAATAATATTGATACATTATTATTGACGATTTTTTTCTTGGTCACCGACAGCATTGCTCAAGTCAAATTTTGACTTCAATATGACCCACTAACAGTCAATAACATTGTCAATTATTCAGTATTGACAAAATTATTGGCATTATTATTGATCGTGTATGGGCCACTTTAGACTTTTACTTATTTTCTCTCTGTAACATTTCAGAAATATCATGGTCTGTGTAAATTTTGAGATCCTGCAACAAAGTGTGTTGTAATAGTTGCTAACTTCCTACACCTACCATGCTTAGCAGCCCGAGTACCAGCATACGGGAATGAATATCTAGGCAAGGGGTCAGAGTTCAATGCTGAATAGTTCTTCCGAAGGTCCCACACTTTGATACATCTGAAACACAATCAGGACAAGTGCAATCACATAACCTCAAGCATGTAACAGCTGGCTCACTTTAAATACAGGATGTAAGATCCAACAGGACGCAACACCCTAGTGCTAAAACATAAAAGCAGGGGTTCGTTCAAGATCCAATACATATCGATATGTAGTACTATGTATTGCCGTTCAGCCAGCACCTGCAGTAATACGTATTCCTGTTAATGTTCTACTAACCCGTTCAGCCAAGAAAAGTAGCATATAGTATTGGATCTTGAATGCACCCCAGGCATGGCAACAGACAAGTGTGATTTTACCAAAATAAAGTAGCCCAGGCTGCAGGCCCCAAGCCACGTCCAGGGCAAATAAATCAACATGCCCGTAAAAGATAGTTATATGGCGGTGGGTGGATTTTTTTTTAAATTGGTGTTTTGAGACACTTTCAAGATTATTTCACTCATAACAGCTTGATAGTTACCCATCTACGGCTCCAGCGGAAATCATTAACATGTCCGATTGAAAGACGACGGCTGTTACACTTTGCTGTGTGTCCTGAAATAAATATCAAACTTATGTAGCAGCTTAAAAAATATCCCTCATTATAGTCCATCATGACAGGGCTCCAGATTAACATTCCATTCAGGGCAAGTTGCAAAGGCACCAAAGGTGCTGTATGTTAAAAAATAGGTCGCCCGCAGTGCAGTTTAACTTGCCCCTGTACGTCAGGAATATGTTAGTCAAAAGACATGCATGAACATGAATATATGAATGCAATCGATGAAGTAGATTTTACAAGACTTAAAAAGACATCAAGTATTAAATTAGGGTAAAATACTATCTGTTGACTGACGAGTCAGTGAATTATTGTTTTACATTTCAGCGGGAATTTTTCACGAGACTTGTCAGACAAAACAGAACAATAATAGTACATTTCAATGTTAACCCTCATCCTGCTGGACACACTATAAAGAGCAGCGACCGTGATTCACACAAAACAGAAAGGGTTATGTCTCACCATGACTTGACCCAGTTTGCTGCGTTTCTTCGTCTTCAGGCCGTTTGAGTGGGCGTTTCGTATCACAGTAGATGGAGGTATGAAGCCGTCTGTGAACACAGTAACCATGGTAACAATGTAGATAAGTCTCAGAAAATAGAATATTGGTCTGTGTTCAATAACGGCAAATGGTAAAAATTCTTGTGGATTGTAATTTGTCATGAAGAGCCACGAGCCAGCATCAAAGCAGAGTTGAATAGCGACAAAACACTCACATTCTCCACCGCTTGTATTTATTGAAAACACCTCAACTGAATTATTGAACAGCATGTTTGCTGCTTCTCCCTGCTGAATTGTTTCATTGTGCAGTGAGGAGGTTAAGCAATATCATAACACAAAATATTCAATGAATACTTTCTATAAAAGTTATAAAAAACAAAAACAAAGAATGATTCTGAGAGGTCAGACTGACCTTTCCGCGCACACCGTTTGTCGTAGACCATGATGTGTCCATCACGCGATCCAGTCGCCAACACCGCTGTCAACAAAAACATGATAACGGAATTTTGTCAAATGGACAGTTAGCACAAAGAATGGCATAATATAATAAAGATGTCAAAGCCCACACACATACATTTTAATAGCATTTATGAAGTGTATTTTTATAAATTTTGTATTTGTTTAATTGGGGATTATCACGACTTGTGATAGACTCTCAAAATATGTAGCGCCGAATGTTGCAGTAAAGCTGTGAGCACAGGCTGGTACTGACAGACCAAGGATGATAACAGCATTGCGAATTTTCATAAAAATATTCTTATTTTAAAATAACTTTTACACAAACTAAACTCTTTTCGAAATTGTTTACATTCAGCCAAATTCTTCCTCTCACCATCGTCAAACTTGCGGAAGGCCACGGACCGCAGACTACTGGTGTGGCCCTTGAAGACATCCAGCTTCTTGCACGTGCGAGCATCCCACAGCACTGCGGTCTGATCACCCGACGCGGTCACCATCTTCTCCTCCGAGTGCATCCACGCCACATCAAATATGGCATTGTTGTGGGCCCGCCACTCTGTAGAAGTGATAATGGGTCACAGTAATGTATTGAAATGTTAGCATTAGATGTTATGTTATGTCCACAATGCAAAGTTGAATGTGAAATCATTCCAAAAAATAATAAAATATTATTATTACACTACTGTTGAGATATCACCCATGTCATAACTGTTGGCTGATATCTCACTAGTGAAATATCACTTTTCTATTTATAGCTGGAACTACTTTTAATCCCCGCTCTCCCGTCCCACTCCCAGTCACAGCTGGTCACATGCTCCTCACAACAAAGTGGCTCGTCTACCTGTCTACGTCAACATCATGTTGTATCAATGTTATGTCCCGCCAGTCCCTGAGCTCACTCTTTTCGGGAGCCATTAACAATTCCGTTGTTACTGAAATATTCATCATCCTTGAAGTTATTTGCGAGTCTCTAGCTCTAGTTTCATATGTTGACAGTTTGCGAACTAGAAGTGACCAGTCGAGTGAGTTACGTGCGCATCTCGGTAACAACTCAGAGTTGTATTGTAAAATTCCAAGTTAAGTGTGAAATCACAAAAGAAATATAAAAAATAATATGAATATTAATTTGAGAGAAAAACATAATGTGTACCTTTAATGATAGCCTTGGGCCCAGTAGAGAGACTGTTGTAAAGAACTAGGTAACCATTTTCATCTACCAGACTCAGGATGTGACTTGAAGACTCCACTGAAATAGACAAACATAGTTATTAAGTTTACTTACAATGTATATTACTTTTGCTATTGCGAACAACTTTCCGAGATATGGATACACAAGTATAGCATTTCATTAGTCCATACAATGTCAGAATGTGGTCAATGGTTGATAAATGTAATATATGACCAGATCAAAATTAACACTAGCCCGCTAGCCCGGGCCATTTCTCCCAATTCTAAAGTTATCCTAAGGACTAGTAGAAATTCATAACATTTGTTATTTGTATCACTATTCGGGCTAGTAAGTTTCAAAGTTAGTTTCTATCGCTGTAATGATCCATCTTTCTAGTCAATATAACTTTATTCCATTTAATCATTCATGGTACCTGACTTTCCAAATATCAATGAAGCAAAAGGCGAAGAGATGATTTGAGAGAATGTGTACACATATCAATACACCACGACGCCCGACTTACCTGGACAAAAACTACAAGCCAATGGAGGAACTGACACCTGTAACGAGAGATCAGGTGAAATTTACTTACAAGTTACACCTGCGACAATAACATAATTGTAATGACCGAAAATATAGAAAAGAAAAATGAATATAAAAATATTAAATTTCAGTGCACTTATGACCAGTGCCATATAAATTTTAATTTAAAAAAATATATATTCCGCTAAATATTGCGGCTTGTCAGTTTACATGGTCTATGAATTACAGCAGAAGCAAAGTTTAAATAAGCAATGGAAATGGAAAGTACAAGATTCATCCACCAGTTGAAAAACAATATATATTTTTTTAAATGATACTTAAAGGTCCATACCCCATCGTCTTCAGATGCCAAGAGGTAGTCGTCACTCGCAAGAGATTCAAACTCTTCTAACAGGGGAGATAATTCAAAACGAGTAGAGCGTCTCCTTCCTGCAAATAAGAAATTACAATAAAACAAAAAACAAGTTTGGATAACAAGAAATTAATGTTTTTAATGTGGACTATTTTAGCACACATAACTATCATGGCTGCAGTGATTCACCAGTGCACCTATGCATCGCGATACAGTTTGACAATTCACGTATCGTATCATGAGGATACGTATCGATACAAAATGATACAGATGTATTTAATTTTGTGATTAATGATCATGGAATAGATGTGTGAAATAGATTCCAGTATGTTGAAATATACTTCATTGAAGTGAAATCATACAGAATATAGATATTGTTTCTAAATATTTACTTTCACCTTCCGAGACTATGGATTGAGGTATTGTATCGTGTTATGGTATTGTGACAGTGGACTATTTTAGCACACATAACTATCATGGCTGCAGTGATTCACCAGTGCACCTATGCATCGCGATACAGTTTGACAATTCACGTATCGTATCATGAGGATACGTATCGATACAAAATGATACAGATGTATTTAATTTTGTGATTAATGATCATGGAATAGATGTGTGAAATAGATTCCAGTATGTTGAAATATACTTCATTGAAGTGAAATCATACAGAATATAGATATTGTTTCTAAATATTTACTTTCACCTTCCGAGACTATGGATTGAGGTATTGTATCGTGTTATGGTATTGTGACCTGTGAATCGTGATACATATCATCTTGTATCGTAAGAAAATGTATTGTTGCAGGCCTACATATTACTCAACTATGCAGTAACTAGAGCGATATCGGATATGACGAAGATTGATTGATTGAATGTATACTTTACGTCGCAGCAGGAATCTTTCACCCATAGGCGAAAAACAATCATATGTCAGCAATTATCGATTATCGGACTATGAATACTAACGATTCCTATGATGTTCACCGAAGGACAAGACAATGATACAGTACTGTCATTATTAATTATTTTGTACAACAAACAGTAGAAAACTAAAAGCTAAATTCTAAAGATTCCTTACTTCTTTAATACGCTTGTTAGTCTAGTAAGCTTGATCTAAAGTGTTGCAACTCAATAAATCTAAATAAATGGTCACAGTGTTCGGGGTTGACTTATTTAATAAAACCCCAAACAAATGCCATGGGCATGGCTTCTCATTCATGTGAAAATAAAATAACATCAACGCAAACGACTCATTATAATGTTAATGAATTTACCTTCACTTCTAGCAAATACATTTTTGAATATCATATCTCAACTTTATCTAAGTAACAGTATTTTCAAAGTTATCAACAAAAATATAGTAAAACATTTGTGAAACTCCCGCGAAAGTGTTGTTGAACTTTACGCGCTCTCTGACGTCAAGCCTCGCATTGGAATTTCTTTTTCAAAGATTAAAAATATTTATAAAATTTTAAAGAAATAGTAAGTTAGATACATGTTTTAATGAGAGAACATATTTCATTTCAATTAATGTTTAGCGTGTAATCTATCTCGCTAGTTCGAGATTTGGTCTATGGGCGGCGCCATATTGGATTGTTCTAGAAAGGTCTACCGGCGTGAAAGTTGCAGACAAATTAAATCGACAGTCATCCCATATCTGTAGAGCTCCAAAATGCTGGCACACATCCCATCTATCAAGAGGGGCAATAGATCTGAATACAATGATAAAGATAAGCCTTCACAGATTAGGATCAGTAATATAATTGCCGCAAAAGGTAACTAGTTCAACTTGATGAACGAAATTTGAGGGTCTGTATAGTTTGACAAGTCTGAACATTGATCGATTCATCGCATCTATGGAGGTTTTGTTGATTTACATTAATTGAAACTAGTTAAGCATACACTAAGGACATGATACTGATGACTATTTCTGTCTTTTGATATTTGTCCTGTTGTTATTTTTGTATAGTTTGCAACATGTTGTCAAGGTAAACAAATTGTGAACAAGCATAGACCAAACGTTCAGCATGTGCATTCAACCACAAATTACACAAGTTGGATATGTCGATTGGTGATTGAAATTCACAAATGGTTGATTTTGGTTGTGTAATTTTCAGCATAAGTTGAGATAATGGGGGCCCCTCGCTTTCCCAATTTGCTTGATTATTACAACTGCATACTCATAATTATAATATTATAGAATTGCATCTAACAATTACATAATCATTTTATTTTATTTTTTATTACAATAACTATCGTTGACCTAATATCCAGGCTGTTCCATTAGCAGTATACTGTTGTTTCACAACTTCTGTCGCCTATGGGTGAAAGATTCAATCGATCAATCCACAACTTCTAATGAGTAAATCCGATGAATGAAGTACAGTAATACGTCTAGTAATTACTGCAAAAACTAATTAAATTGATTTATTTGCTTGGCAAATGTCTATGGACATAGTATACATTTTGTAACCAAGATTTGGACAAATTTAGTGTTATGTGAGGGGGCCTAATTTTCAGCCACTTTCCAGTTGCAGGCACCATTTACTCAAATAATAACCTCTGCCATTGCTAATATCATCTATAGTCAAGCAGATTCTACCAAAGATTTGCAAATCAGGAAGTTATTTTTTGCGTGTACATTAATTAATGGAATTATTTTGTGATTTCAGCTGTTGCCGATGCCATCAGGACAAGTCTTGGTCCCAGAGGCATGGACAAGATGGTGAGATTCATTTTCAATGTTAGAAATGCACAAGAAAAATCTTCCATCAACCCAGAAAATGAACTTTTAGAAAATAATATATAACACTTTTCTGCTGACAGACAATATTATTGTTCATCAATCTTTTACATATTATATTTTATCATTTTCTTTATTGGTTATTGGCACGAGTAATTCTTAATGGCAATAAATTACAGATTTTCATGATTATATTTACTAAAGGTGGCCACGATCGGGTCAATCGGTTGTAACGAGGCATTGAATTGCACTGTGAGCGTACCTGCAATGCGATTAATAATTCCAATCACTGGAGAACCAATTGATAGACCTTGCAGGGTTTCTCCGAACGTGCAATCATGCAGCACATACGCAAAAAAAAATATCAGTTTGGACGCATGAATATTCTGTTGCGCATCCTGGACGCATTTTATTAAAATTGACAATTTGAGATTCATTTTATCGTATTTCTAAATTCACTACATCACAGCATAGATTAGAAGAGACTAGAATAATATAATAACATCAAATAACAGTCCTATACTCTAGTTACTGCTGTATGCAATCGGCAAATAAAACTTGTGCAGCCTTCATCATTTTACTTACATGCAAAGGGGAGTAACTCTAATTCTACCGAGTGTACATGAAATGCATGGGACTATCTTTTTCTAACTTGGGGCGATAAAAGTATATCACCATGCGTCCCCGGGACTCGTAAAACTTGAAACATAAGTGAAATCCTGACCTTGTGAATGCAGTGTAAATTTTAATATTTATTACTTTTGTACCGCAAATAATCTTTCAATCTGCCTATTGAGAATTGTGTAAATGTATGGAATTTTTTGGTTTACGATATGTCCAGACAACGAGGTGCTTCCTGTCTTTCAGATCCAAGCTGCCAACGGGGACGTGACCATCACTAACGACGGTGCCACCATTCTCAAACAGATGCAGGTTCTTCACCCAGCTGCTAAAATGGTACACATCTCCAGCGATAGGAATCGTCGCAAATGGGTGAAAGATTCCCACAGCGATGTTAAAACTCCATATTCACTCACTCACCGGCGATAGGAACTAACTTTAAAACTTGCAAGCCTGAATAGTAATACAAATAACAAATGTTATGAATTTCTACGTCCTTTAACATTGGGAGAAATGGCCCAGGCTAGAGGACTAGTTAATTTCAATGACTGCATCTCTCGCCCACTTGGTCTCTATCTTCCTTGCTTGCTATTCTGTTGTTGTGTGTGGATGAAAGATTTCTGCAGCAATGTTTAGAAACAAATCAATCAATATTTGCTCTCTGTAATATTTTCTGTGTTCTGAGCTATTGTCCTGTGAATCTCAAAGTTGGGGCCTGCTCCTTTCTAGCTGTTTTGTCTGTACTTTCTGTCCGATGCATGCACAGTTACCAAGGATCAACACAGACAGTACAGCTAGAAAGGAGCAGGCCACAGATATCTCAGGAATATTTTCAGGTGATGTAATTCCATTTATTGACATGGGAGCAGTATTGTGACATGTTTCTTGTGTGTATTTCAGTTGGTGGATCTGTCAAAGGCACAGGACATAGAAGCTGGAGATGGGACCACCTCAGTCGTCGTATTGGCTGGAAGCATGTTGGACGCATGTTCAAAGCTGCTGGAAAAGGGTACTGAAATTACCAAGTGTTTTTCATTGTATGGGAAATATATTATCGCTGTGTACGAATGTGACACCTAGTTAATGTTTCAATGGATGTCACATTGTATGGGAAATATATTGTCGCTGTGTACGAATGTGACACCTTGTTAATGTGACACCTAGTTAATGTTTCAATGGATGTCACATTGTATTAAATACAGTTTTCTTCTTACATTTGTTCTTACAATTAATATGAAGATTTGCTTAGTGATAATAACGTTCAGTAAAAGCCTTGTCGCAAATGGGTAAAAGATTCATGTACAACATTGAGCTCTATAATCACTCACTTTGTAACAGCCCAATTTACATTAATTGTTACGATACATTTGGAATTTTAGCTTGGGCTACATGATTAATGCCAATTTGAACTAGCCGTTGTCTGGTTCGAGAGTAAGGTCACGCAGCGGCGAAGTGCCAAAAAAAAAATAATAATAAACGGTGGACCTGGCTCAGTCTACTCGGTACCAAATGGTTTTCGGCAAGCCCAGTCCAGCTGGTCGCGTGTGTATGTGATATGCGCGCGCAAAGCGACTAGGAATCCTAGCCGGCGAAAGTGTTATCGAGCAGCCCTATTGAGGCTAAGTCGTGGTACTTCTCAAACCTAAAATTGCGTATATTTTGATGTAGACATAATGCAAACCTTCCGTTATTTTCAGGCATCCACCCAACTTCCATTTCGGAATCGTTCCAACGAGCGGCTGCTAAGGCGGTGGAGATCATTGAGAGTATGGTGACGCCACTGAAACTGTCAGACAGAGAGTCCCTGCTGAAGAGTGCATCCACGTCGCTCAACTCAAAGGTACCCCTCTATTCAAACCTACAGGAAGTGGTTAAATATCAACTTTTAATGATAAATACATAGCGTCCATGGTCGACCGATTATGAGGATGTATATTTAAAGTCTTTATCAGAAATACCCTGACTTAGAGGAAGAGAAGTATTTGATGTGTATTTCTCAAGAAAACAGACGCAACTGATAACTCGTTCCACGTCATCTTGAATAGGTGAAAGATTTCTGCTGTGATGTTGAACAATAAATCTCTCACTTTATGAGTGGAATATCCCTGCTGTGATGTTGAACAATAACTCTCTCGCTTTATGAGTGGAATATTCCTGCTGTGATGTAAAGCACTAATTTAATCAAAACTCGCTCTCTAAAATATTTTGCAAACGGCCACTGATGAAATTATTTTCATGCGTTATGACGACACAATGCTAGTGCCATGTACAATATGAACTCTACAACAACCCGATTTGTGTTTTCCTATAGGTTGTTTCCCAGTACTCCAACATCCTGTCTCCTATCGCTGTCGATGCCGTCATGAAAGTCATTGACCCTATAACAGCTGAGAACGTAGATCTCAATGATGTCCGAATCATCAAGAAACTGGGGTAAGAATAGTCATATATATTTCCACAGAAATCGTAGCTCAAAATGAAAAACAATTCAAAACAGTGTTTTTGTGAGAAAGTCGAGCAATCTCGATTATCTCCCTTGGCAAATCATGTTTGTCAATTCTTTAATAATTGTATTCCAATTTCTTGAAGAATTTTTTTTTTAAATATATCATTCAAGGAATAGCATGTGATAATTATAATCCTATATTGATACTACGGTAACAAAGTATTAAGACTATAGATATTGTAATGTGTATGGAGCTAATGTGGAGGGTTTATCTGTGTACAGGGGTACAGTGGAAGACACTGAGATGGTCGACGGACTGGTGTTCACACAGAAGGCATCTGGCGCTGGCCCAAACAAGATTGAGAAAGCCAAAATCGGTCTTGTCCAATTCTGTATTTCACCACCTAAAACAGATGTGAGTATATGTGATAATACTTATTCCATTATAGCGCAGTGGTAGAACGTTGGACTTCGGAGCCAAAGGTTCCAGGTTCAAATCCCGTCCCGGGGGCCCGGCATCAAT
>JAVCKX010079060.1:8397-21543 GCA_034780695.1 Lepetodrilus gordensis | reverse complement strand
TATGGGTGAAATATTCCAGCTGCGACGTAAGCACAACTTCAATCAGTTTCTGGGGGCGGGTGGTAGAACGCTAGACTTCGGAGCCAAAGGTTCCAGGTTCAAATCCTGCATCAATGTTCGCGAAAGTTACCTTCCTGACACGATATTGATAGGATGCGCTGTCTGTAGAGTGGGAATGCAGATATCATCCTTGGTCCTGTTAGCCCCAGCCGGTGCTTGCAGGTTTACTGCAACATTCATTCAATGTTCGCGAAAGTTACCTTTCTGATGCAATATTGATTGGATGTGCTGTCTGTAGAGTGGCAACATTCAGTGCTACGGATGTTGAGGGTTTCCTCCTGCCCTAAACTGACATGTCATGATATTAGTGAAATAATCTAGAAAACGACTCTAAACCCCAATAAAATATATTAAAAATCAGTTTCCGACTCCATCTTGACAGGGGATGATGTCAACTGTTGCTGTGAGTAGGAAGTTATCAGGTTAGCTGTGATTACAGAGAGTAATGTTCACCGTCTCTACTTGTTGTTGTACGCAGGATGAGGAGCGTATTGACGTCATGCGAGCTATGATCACGGGTCCAGTGGGTACTCCGTACAGTCTCGGCTGTTTCGTGTTCGACGTCTACTTCCCAGCCAGCTACCCAAACAGTCCTCCCCTTGTCAAGATCCTCACGACAGGAGGTGGCACGGTCAGGTAAAGCTATACCATTCCGTACCACATTTCTCAAAGCTGATCCATATGTATTAGAGATGGCTACGAGAGTCCTTATGGTCTCGTAGTAGATATGAGAGCTTCGATAAACGATACCCTGAATACTAGGGTCGGGTGGTAGTGCAATGGTAGAAAGTTGGACTTTAGAGCCAAGATCCTTATGACACGAGGTGTCAACGTAAGGTAAAGCTATACCCCTTCGTACTAGGGGCAGGTAGTAGCACAATGGAACAGCGTTGGAGCCAAAGTCCCCAGGTTCAAATCCCATCCAGGAAGCCCTGCATCAATGCTCACAAATCATTAACTTTGGTATCTGCTGGCAGGTTCAACCCTAATCTCTACCCGGATGGCAAGGTTTGTCTGAGTCTACTGGGGACCTGGCATGGAGGCGATGCTAGTGAGAAGTGGAACCCTGGATCATCCACCATCTACCAGGTCTGATAGATGTATTCACTGTCTGCATCATCAACAGAATAACTATCCCGTATTATAAACATGGCATTTGAGTAGGAAATCGTACTCTATTAGTATCCTCGGTGCCTGAACCGTACTGTAACAATGACGTTACAGCCAGGTTTCTGTGTTGTGTTGCCAGGTTTCTGAGTTGTGTTGCCAGGTTTCTGTGTTGTGTTGCCAGGTTTCTGAGTTGTGTTGCCAGGTTTCTGTGTTGTGTTGCCAGGTTTCTGTGTTGTGTTGCCAGGTTTCTGTGTTGTGTTGCCAGGTATCTGAGTTGTGTTGTTAGGTTTCTGTGTTGTGTTGCCAGGTGCTGGTGTCCATACAGAGTCTCATCCTCATCCCTGACCCCATGTTCAACGAGCCCGGCTACGACCGATTGGAAGGGACGGCCGAGGGACGTGTAAGTAGATCGGGCCACACTGCGTGATGTTTTGAGGTAGACGAAAGTGGTATGTCTTCCATGTTGTGTGATGTCGAAGTCTTATTAATGAATTAATGATGACGATCATATTTACTTCACAGCATCAGAGTCGGGAGTATAGCCTGAGAATACAGCTGAACACACTTAGACATGCCATCCTGGAACAGCTCAGACACCCTCCTGCAGGTGAGTTGGACACTCAAACACCCTCCTGACACTCTCAGACACAATCTGCAGGCAAGTCACAGTCTCAAACTCCATATTCACTCCGACACTCCTAGTTATATTATTTCTTTTCAGCAAAATTGCAAAATATGAAACCCTTGCAGTTCATCGTACCTTCAATGGTCCTGTTGCCTATAATTGTTTGCACGACTTTCAGGTCTGGAGAGAGTGATACAGCGACACTTCGCCCTGCAGAAGGAGTGCGTGTTCATCCAGTGCCGGGAGTGGCTGGCTGAGTGTCGTGACGAGGACCAGGCCAAGAGGATGCAGCAGCTCGTGTCGGCCATCTATACTGAGCTGAAGGACCTGGAGGTGCCTGGGGAGGAGGAGGAGGAGGAGGATTCTTAAAGAAAGTGGGGCATTATGCGAGAGCATCATGTATATCAGCGTGTATACATCGACAGCTCCTCTCAGTCATCTACACCCAGCTGAAGCTCTTGGAGGTGTCTGGAGGCGAACAGTGAGGAGGAAGAGCAGGAGGAAGTGGAGAGGATCATTAACCTCTATGCTGCTGTACCTGTGCCTAATCCAGCAGGGATAGGGTTAAATGAAGATTAATACTAGAGCATATACATTAGCATATACATTACTCTCATGTTATTGCATTAGTTCTTTACATAGGAGATCTGTCGTGTCTCGCCTGTCTGCACGAGCAACTGTGTCAGCAGAGTTAAGTCACTCAAGGTTTTTCTGGCAGCATACTTTATTGCAGCGGGTCTGTTCCATTACACATAGCCTTTTATGCTTGTACTGTCTGAACATACAAAAGTTTACCAATATGGCAAAGTAAAACATGTGATCTAGCAGTCGCTATACTTGTCTTCTAGCTCTGTTATGATAATACACCAACACATGGCATAAACCTTCTTTTCTACTGACTTGGAGAAGGCAAACTAGAATCCCTTCCTTGTAGTAGTTTCTTCATATACTGTACATCTTTATGTCTTGATCGTGATATCTTTTGATTTCCTCGTGCAATATTTGTAACCGTTTGTAGCATTGACTTCATCTTGGCCACACATGTCCTCCATTTACAGAATGAATGTTGTCATTAGCATTCATTGTACCGTGAAGCTATTGGGTGAAGACCAGATTCCATGAAGCGTGATATTGTTGTGATATTGTCACCTTGGCTAAAGCAGTAGCAATTTCTGCTGGGAGTCTGGATAGTAGATAAATGTGTGGAATTGGTTAGATAAAAGTGTTAATCATTGAGTTATTTTAGTATGTGTTCAAATCATTGCATCTGGTATGAAAGATTCCTGTAAGAATACATAAATAAATAATAAATAAATCTAAATAAATAAATATTTTAATACTTACGGTACTGCAATATAAATATAAATAATTAAATATAAATAATAAATAGATCTAAATAAATAAATAATAAATAGACTATAAATAAATAATAAATACATATAGATCTATTTAAATAAATACTTAAATAAAATTTATAAAATGTACTAAATAGAAACCCAGAAATACATAAAGAAAGGAAAAGAATAAAAAGGAAGTGATATGCAAACTTGTTCATCCTTTGTCATATTTCTGATGTATATATTTCACGTATCCTAATTCCATTTAGATGTTTGTGGTCAAATAAGAAAAGTGACATGTTTTTGTGGCCTTGTGAAGAAATACATACATGCTATGATGTATGTAGTAGTAGGCCAAATAAGGACACATTTGTGTCCAAAACCACCTATGCCTTTTATTAGATAGAATTTATGTAGTGATTACTAAATGTGCTGACTACTGAAAGTAGTGAAGACTTTCTATACACTACTTTCAGTATATATTTTAGGGATGTTCTAATTAATAATTCAGATGTTTTTTGTTTTTTTTATGTGTGAAGTGGCGTGCTCTAAAAGTAAATGGAATATTGGTTTATAGGGACTTGAACAAATCTTCATTAATAGCAAACATGTTCATTAATGTGAGTCCAGTGCCTTTATTTGGGGGGTCTATTTATTCATTGAGCAATTTTATGAGAAATGTTTTTAAGTTTGGTTTTATGTATTTCTCTATATTTTTAATTCAGTATTCTTATGATCAGACTGGATTAATCATGTTGTGATATGAATCAATGTGTTCTAGTTCTATTATATGATCATCATCATTTTCTTCTTGGTATCATTGACCATAACATATACAAAATTGTTTAATGAAAATCATTCATGTACATAGACCAGACAATATTGTCATTATGGGTGCATATTATTACATATATGTGCTGTTTTTATCTGTAAATATTGCCATTATTGGAGAGCTTGTGAGAGTATGTTTGAAGGTTTTAAAAACTATATATTACTTTTATTTTAAGCCATGTGCAATATTCATTATTATTCGTCATTATACATCTTTTGTGATCATGTTGTGATTGTTGAAAGTTGATGAAAAAAACAATAAAGTATATTTCCAAAACATGTTTTCTGTGACGTGTGTTTACATAAGTATTAATATTCTGGCAGTATTATATTACTATTAATATATAATTCCAGTTCAACTTAGCCTGTGTCATACCCACATGCCTAGGATTCTTTTTGAATTAATTACACTAGCATGAGTTATCATTATACTGTACCCTCGATATTATACTAACGCTGGCTTTGTCACCCAAGTTTTGGCATACTGAAATCCATGTAATGCTGTATCTGTATTGACACTACCTGCTGTTAACTTCTAGCAGTTCTGTTGAATGACGTTAACATGCCTATTATATTATGTACACCATTAGATAAATAATGGGGGCGGGTGGTAGAAAGTTTGGACTTCAGAACTCCTGTATTTAAAAAAATCCTACTATAGTATACCATCTAACGTTTACCAATATTCTGTTCTGTAAAGCTGAATTATAGGCGGTGCTGATTCATCTTCCAGAATGGATATATGGCAACTACATATATATATAATAATAATAACATGTATGTACCTTCCAGAGCATGTCTTTCTTTTAGATACATTGTCCTATGTCATTACATGGACGATTTATAGCAAACAGATTCATTTTAGCATGGCATATACACGTGTGTATACAAGTACCTTGAAACAACAGACACATTCTATGTTTAACGACATTTATAAATAATAGAAACTTTACAAATGAGCATGAAATGTACAGCCGAGACCTATCTAAGAATTCTTAAAGAATGTCTTCTTTTTTTTAATTCATATAATGTTTTAAATAAACGAACAACAAAAAAATAACGGTGCTCTTAAAAGATGTTCATAATGTACAAAATGCATTCACAACTGAAATAGACATCACTTTACATTTGTGATGGCTACAACATGAGCCATGTTCTTAAAAATATACACAAAACGATAACATGGTAAGACAACAATATTTGCTTATCGTCAAGTAGACATGAAAAACAGTAACTTAATAAACATAAACCTCTTTTTATGGCAAAAATTGATGTAAAGATAGGGATAATCATAATTCCAGAACCAATTTGATGAATTTTAATGTATATTTAAACCTTACATATTCGTTGACACACTGGTCAACCTGAATACATTTATAGTATAATACAATATTTCAAAATACTTGTATGCAATCAATTATACAAAGTATATGATTATTTTAACGTATGCTAACTGTATTACATATATAATATAGGAAACAGTATGTACAAATGTGAATCGTATTAAATTTCAAAAGCTAGAACTTGTTTAACTGTTGTGAGGTATGGCGTAAAATACTACTAGGAAAACATTGATAGCACCTTTTGAATTGGAAAGTCAGCACCATTGCACGTGTCTCTTCTTCCCCGCGCACGTGTAAACATGGGATTAAAAGTTAGTAAACAGCTGGTAAACGTTTCTTCTAAAAGCGATCCGTGCCAACATACAGATAAAGTCTTAGTTATGTTGATGCACCCGATATTGGAAAAATCTGGCACTTTCCAACAGATAACTCCAAGCTTCCATCATTTGCACAACATCATGTTTTCTTCGTCTCCGTATCCTTCTGAATTTCCACCCAGGTATTTCGTGCATTTAATGTGTCCCAAGCACTGGCATCCATACTTCCGGTATTGAGAAGAGGAGTACGATGTGTTGTTCTCAAGCCTGTGAAACAAAATCAGTGTTTAGCTTCTCAGTGGTGTTGGACAAGGTGACGTACTACTTCCATTGGTATTTCTAATGTTCTCTTAAATTGTATTTTAATGTTGATGTCATTGTCTTACATGTCTAATTATATAATTGGCCTATATTATACTCTAACATTGTAGTCTTTGCGTATGGGTAAAATAAATTATACCTGATGCGACGTAAAACACTGTAATTCAATCAATCGTGTGATTTATAATACAGTACTAGTATTCTATCTGAGTAGGTTATCCATGTTCTAATTGCGACAGTATATCCCAGTTAGACAGTCTAAACCAATGGAAATCTAATTACTAGTACAAGCATGGCATGTACACACACAACCAACGGATAAAGTATACATGACGGTAGGAGGTGAGATAGGGGATGATAGATAGGTGGAACAAGAAGTGCATAGTCATTCATTTTAATAGCATTGCTCAACATGAAGGAACGTGCTTTGGAGGACGTTACTGTCATACTGGGCAGAATACTAAGTTATGTGCATCCTTACTGGATGTTATCAATGTAAAGTGTCTAAAGGTACAAGGAATGGACTTGCAGACAGTCTTGTAGCACGGAGAGAAAGATTGAAGAAGTTGAAACTGAAATTGTTGGCTGACAGCCACAGATAATGCAACATAAATGTTCAGAAAATGGTAAATACTATTCAACTCAACTGTCTATAACAGGGCACCCAAATACATAATAATTACCAACAGAAATCAAGATTTAAAAGCAACTGAAGATGAATAATTAGTGGAGAACATGAACTGCGACAGGACGTGCTGTTACCATCTCAGTGACCGATGCTTCTGAAGGGATCACAGGCTTCCATTGAAACACTCTCTGAGCGGCCTACAGTGTACGCAATTATATATTCCATTACCTTAAAAGTTGACACACTCCTTATAAGTATACTGATCCCCGTTATTCTATTATTTACCCACAAGTAAATACACACAATGTATGTCAGCGTCAAAATAAGGTGTGCAAGATCTATTTAAACTGTTAAAAGATTGTTCCAACGTATTAAGGTATAGAATCGATGGTTCAGTACAACTTCGTATACTGCAGTATAGACACATGATGTATTAAGTCTTACCCATCTGAGTCGTCTCTGACAGAAACGTCCTCTAAATCCCCGCCTACACCTGCACTTCTGTGGTTGAATACACCTGCCTCCATGTCGACACCTCGGCCAACACAGAGCTGAAACATACACGTAGAAAATAAGAATAAATAACACATACTATAATGATCGTCGCAGTACGAGAGTCGTGAGTTCCAATGTATAAGCCTGGGTATCGTTTCTCGAAGAACGTCCACTGCTGAACGAGCGTTCAGTGTGTGCAGTTCTTCAGCAGGGAGTATTAAGAAACTTACGTTTTTCGCAACTGGCACCAGCATATCCTCTCCTGCATACACAGATGTCCGGCTTGAAGCAGGTTCCTCCATGCTTACATTCTAGGTGACACACCGCTGCAGGAAAATAGCATTGGATAAATGTGATGGTTACTGTTAATGAAAATACGTATATCATTCATATGTGGACCAAAGGTATTATATTGATGAAGTCTTCTTTGTATGTCGTAGATACTAGTATATAGTTAGGTAGCCCGGGGGCCATGTTCCAGAAGGAATCCTCCACGAAGGCTTAACGATGTCGTTATGTATATTGCAGCTTCGGAAACATGGCCCCTGGACTGAATTTCACCAAAAGGTCGGATAGTATTTTTTGTAAACATATGTTATTCCAGATGAAATAGATAGGTTTCACGTTATTACACATTAAATGAAAGCCGTAATATTTAGTTCAGACGTAAATCGAGGCGTACGTCGTGCTTTTACTATAACAGGAAGTTATGTAAACCTCTATTTTCGGCTTTACTTTTGCGATAGTTCATGAAACGCATGCCACGCTGAAGATTTTAATACTAATGTCTTTTCAAGTTAAAATTTTGAAGTTAAAAAGGCCAACATTATTTTGTTAAACAAATAAACACGTGACGGCTCTTACGTTTATCACATCTCCTCCCTGACCACCCCGAGGGACACGTGCACCGGTCAGGTCCCACGCACTTGGCTCCGTTCATACATTTCGGCCGACAAGACGCTGGGACAAGGGTAGAACACTCATTAAGTCTGACATTGTAGGCTTGCAATGTCTACATATACATCACCTGGTAATATTTATATCTCATGTATCGTTAACGTTCTTAACCACCATAACGATTTATCATGCGCATCATGCCATATATAGTGCCCATACCGTGAGTCATTAGTGCTGAGCAATCGTGCACACTCCCTTCTGTAGTGTTATTATAACTCCCCTAGCACAAACTAATATTCATGAATATATATTTACTGGATTTCTAAATAGAATGTGGTAATACTGCTTTGTGAAAGAGATACATGTTTGGTGTTATGAACTATATTGTAATGTAAAGAGAAGAATGTAAATTGAGAAAGTTGACCTAATACTGTTATAACTAAAGAACGTTTTAGAAGATTTCAACAAAACTTGAAAGTATCACTACGGAAACATGTAAATAACCGTGTAGACTACTAAATTTCAAATTATCTAGACTACCACTAATCTGTCTATATAATCCTAAATAGAATGAAAACAACTAGATATATTTTCGAAAACGTGGGAATAAGATTTACAAGAAATCGTAAGTAAATAGTTTGCAGCTAGGGTGATCAATACAACAAAACACAGCGTAATTATGTGTTTCTTTTTGTTGAGAAACAATTGCAAATACGTGAGTTGCCAAACGCAGCATGGATAAAAACAATGTCATGGCTTAGTGTACAATGTATGTTAGCCGATGCTAGCCGACTCCACAACAGTAAATTAGGGTGCGATTAGACCAATCGCAAACACGGTAACGAGAAAGAGAAAATCGTATTGAAAAAAATACGTCAGTATGGCCCCTATATGGCGAAACGAAATTTTGAACGTTTTCTTTTTCCGTTATCGGTGTGTCCGCAGCTTAAAGAGCCCGAAATATTGGACAACAATGTTGTGTTCATCAATCATCCAATTGGCAATCTTCCATGTATTCCACATGGTAAATCAAACCACTTATAATGTCCAAAGGTCCATACAGACATGAGGGTCCGGGATAATAATTACCAAAAAAATATATTCAGTGAACGTAATAATACCAAAGCATATAAAACATCACCTTGTTGGACACCACTCACAAGTTAATTCGTGATTGTGTATTACAGGCTTGATCACAAAGGACTTATTATTCAATGCAATGCAATTTGGTATGTGACCAACCTCTCTCAATGTTGAAGAACGTATTATTCAATTATTAAATTTAATGAAATTTGGTGTGACCAACCTCTCTCACACCTATCTCCCGCGTAGCCATACGGACATTTACAGACATTGAACCTTTTACACTTGCCACCATGCAGACAGGGAGGTATACAGATAGCTGAAGGAGAGAATGGTATTGGAGGAATAAATGTACATGAGCATGTAGACATTCTAGAGAGACTTTGTAATTGCAATATCATGAAACAATTAAAATATCAAAATACTAAGCATTTCCCCCTAGAAATATATTTCTACGATGTTGTTTAGAAGAGAAGTGATTCATTAGTATATATGACATGCCTCTTATACGAGTCTGTCAGTGACGTTAGAATATCGATTACCACAAAGATGATTCAAGACAGAATGCTGATGAGTTAGAGTAATTTATCGAGAGTTTAAAGGCAGCAAAACCCAACACCCAAACTATATATGATGTAAGTAAAGATAAATTGTATTGAGCTAATAGTTTTCTAAACACTATAGAAGAAATGTACCTATCATTATATATTCATATATTTATTACGTCATCACCATGCATATATTAAATTGCATATGGCTGAATCTTAGTATTGAAACTAACAACCAGTAGCTAATGATAATTATTTAATAATCTTATGATAAAATATTTCACAATATTACTGCAATTTACCTCAATGAGAAGATAAATACTATGCTATTATTTATGAGATAATTATCTAAGATGTTCAATAATTTATATATTGTATACTATTAATCTCAATGTTAAATATTTAAATGACGAAATAAGAAGTTAACTGATATACCTTCCTGACAATATCGACCAGAATACCCCTGCGGACACGCGCACTTCCCAGGCTTGATGCAGGTTCCGCCATTGAAACATGGCGGGTAACATAGCGGCGTTTCGCAGTACTGGCCTCTCCAACCCTTGCGACAGCGGCACTTCTCTGGGCCGATACATACACCGCCGTGCTGACAAGGTCTTCTACAGGCCACTGTAGAGACGAACACGATGTTAGTTAACCATTGCTTCAGTGAGAAATAAGATATACTAGTACTCTGTTCAGGAGATTAACGTTGTTATCTTTGCTGGATTGCTGGTGGGGCTTCTACTACTACTACTACTACTACTACTACCAGTACTACTACTACTGCTGCTGCTGCTGCTGCTGCTGTTGCGTCAAAACATTGACTATTATGTCTACTTTTAACATCCAGGGGACGGACTTTCGAAGTCCGGTTGAGCCTTAACGGGCCGTTAAATTAGCTGCTTCCATAGGGTATAGTACAAGCTTAACGGCATGTTAAGATCACCGAGCTTCGAACAACCAACCCCAGTAGCCATAATGGTCGGGGTTTCCAGGATTCTCCTACAGCTGCAGCTGCAGCTACTGCTACTATAAAATACTACTATGTACAAGCTTCCTTATTTCGACTCTGTTAATGCTCAAGGGGGTCAGTGTGTAGTGTGATGGAATCAGTATATCTTCTTGCAATTGGGTGGTTTAACGTATTGGCCAATGCTATCCTGCACTATACTCACGCAATTCACATCTGGGTCCAGTGTATCCATAGGGACAAAGACATCTGTTTCTGGTGTAGCATCGGCCACCATTCTGACATTCGGGGGTGCACACACCTACAACGTACAACGTTGAGACATGGAATGCTAATATCGTATGCAAAGCAATTAATCTTCAATGAGCTACTCATAGAACGTATTTATACAGTAGGGATACAACCTAACGTGGTCATGTTCTTCTACATTCTAGATGTGCACTCACTCTGTTCACATTGTTCGCCTGTATAACCAGAGAAACACCGACACTTGTTAGGAAGGTAGCATACCCCTCCATTTCGGCAATGAGGCCGACATATAGCTGAAAACAACACGATATGAATAAAAAGACTTGCATTGGGGTATGGTACTACTAATCCCGCATCACATACATGTATACTATTGACCGTACAAAGGTAATTGGCTGCTGCCATTCTTGAAACCCCGGCCATTATGTCTACTAGACGTAACACACGTCAAAAGACGTTAAGTAGTCATGTAATACTAGTAGCCTGTGTTTCGAGGTTGGTCTGCTGCATGTTTTTGGAATTGGTTATCTGCTATAATGGTATAATAGTATTGCTAGTATACAGAAACACGACAGTTGCCACTGAGCACATTTGGATGGAGATTAAGATGGAGATTAAGCGCTATATAAGTACATATTTAATCTTTTTTTCTGGACAAGTCATCTACTTACGGAGATGGCACCTGCTTCCGGTGTAGCCTTCTGGACAGTCGCATCTGTTGGGGGCCACACAGATACGCCTTCCTCTGCAGGCGGGGTCACATATGGCTGGAAGTAACAGCAACAGTACATAGTCATAGAGTCAGTCTCAGCCATGCTATACATGCCAAGAGAAGTACGTTTTATATATATAACTGGAGAAGATTAATATTTATGACTGGATCCTGGTCCACAGAACGAAGTACGTAGCATTAGAGAGTCGTAAATCCTGTACATGCACTTTAGTAGTGAGCAACGACTTGTGGCATCTACGTCGTTCTTTGGAACGGCACTCACAGTTCTACAGGCCAAAAAACAGTATGGTTGTCTAAACACAGTATGGAATTACGTTGTACAGTGTACAGTTGCTGTATGTGTCACTTACGTTCGCAGACGGATCCGTTTCCACTGTAACCGTCTGGACAGGGGCCGCATTGGTACCCGGGGTAGTGGTCTTTCTCCAGACAGTCGGAGACAGGGGAACACACATCCTGGTCGCATGCTAATTCGTCTGGAGATAAAAGAACACATTGGAAATGAAGCCTATACTTTACACATCACATGGTTTGTTCTAAAGTTGGCACCTATTTAGGAATACGTTTGGTATGACGTCGGGGCAACCTTAATATGATTTACTATCGTGTTTAACTATTATTAATTACTCTTGAGGAAGTTATTTTTCAGAAGTATAGTGTGAAACAGACAAAGATATGAGTGGACGTTATTACATATAATTTGTTGGTTAAGAGACATCTGGTTCTATAAATATACACAAGTACTTCTTCTGCTTACTAGTATTTAAACTATCATTACTTACTCATGAAGAGGTTTTTTTAAGTACAACGTGAAACGGACAGGGATAATGGGGGACAGTATTACATAGAAGTTGTTGGTTAGATATGTATTGTTGTATTATATTAATGTACATACGCACCTGTTCTACTACATTGTTGGCCGGTGCCCAGAAAGAAGTAAGGACAGTCTCCACATGTATATCCAATGTCTGGTGCCGGGTGATCTGCACAGTCAACTCCGTCGAAACACGGCTGTAGTGCGCATGCGTCAAATTCTGAAATATACGATCGTTACACTGAAGTGAACCCATCCTCGCGACTCGGGTCATTATGTGACATTTAGACTTAGATGATTACATTGGGATCGTTTCACGAAGCTCTCAGACCATAGCGCTCTCGTAGCAACCGCTGGTACATGACAATCGGGCACTCACGAGAGCGTTATGGTCTTCTAGTGGATATGAGAGCTTCTGGCAACGATACTCTGAGTCTTTGATTTGATTATTGATAATATATACCTTGGCACGTTCGTCCATCTCCGGTCAGTCCTACAGGACACGGACCACACGTGAACTCGCTACCTCTGCCAGTACAGGACACGTCAGGATGGCAGGGTTGTGTAGCACAAATATCGTCTATCAATTCACAGGAATATCCTGAAATACATTCACAATAGACACTGAAATTGAGTATTAAAAAAAAAATTGAAATTGCTCCGAAAATTATAACTGAAAAATTATATATATTTATTTATTTACCTAATTACAAAATGAATAGCAACTGTTTGTATTCCTAGGATAAATAAATTAAATGGCGATAGCACAGATATCGTCTATCACT
>JAVCKX010078952.1:0-13152 GCA_034780695.1 Lepetodrilus gordensis | reverse complement strand
CTTCCCTTTATGCTGAGCGCCAAGCAGGGTGACATCAACTACCATTTTTGCCGTCTTTAGGTATGACGCCGCCGGTAATCAAACTGGGTGTGACAAACCGGCCTTCCGCACTCCGTGACAGGCGCTCGAAGGTTTGCGCCACGGAGTCGGTGTGCGGAGGACTTTCATCAGGCCTTAAAGAAATGTAACCTAAATTTACTTATAGTACCAATGTTCCAGTTTTTAGTATTATTAAAACAATTATCTTTTGTTTTCGTTCTTTGGTTCTACTGTCAAATACCTTAATGATTAATAATATATACTGGAAATGTATTACGATCAAAGAGAACAGCAAAAGACTACCAAGATATCATGTTGGGGTATTTGCCTTTTCTCTTGCGGCTTAGGCTAGACCTTTGTTGCCGGTGATGTATAATACATTTAGTGAGATTTCTTTGGTTGAGTTTGTTGGCATACATCTCCTGCAGTGATTTAGTCCTCTGGTACCGAATCACTCAGAGTTCGCTAGCACTGAATCGATACCTGACCACCTGGCAAGACCTCTGGCAGGGGACGTCTTCGAGAAGTCCTCCACTGTGATTCGTCTAGTACTTGAGGTAGATTGCAGTCCTGCCTCCTGGTAAACTGTGGCAAGCTACGACGCAGCACGTCCGCCGGGGACATAGTTTATGAACACGTGTTCATCCAGGTCCCTAGAATCTCCATTGCATAATGAGAACCCGGATGGCACATGGTCTGCAGAGGTGGGAAGATAACTCTAATTGCCGATGATGTAAGTGCGCATCATCATAAACGCCAACGTGTTATGTTTTCAGCCATGAGCTAGTTTGGAAACACAGTGTCAACTTATTTTGGCTATGATTCTTTTATATATAGCAAACTTGTAAATATATCATTATGGTCGATTACTGTTTTAAAATATATTATGCTCTGTCAAGTAATACCTTTTCACAGTAAAATAATAAGGGTATATATACTAGCCTATATATTCACCAATACCACACAGAAAGATGTCGATCATAGGATTCGAACCAGACTCTCCTGGATGGTGAGTACTATAACACTAACATTGCGAACGTTTCAAATGCCAACTGGTTTTGTCTGGCAAACAGTATACTCGGTTCTCCATCAGCCCTTCCAAGCCACTGAGGATAATTGCACAGTTTATATCAGTGATATATAGTCCCATCGACGTCCTTAGCGGTGAATAACTTCTCTCTAACCATAAACCACCAAACCGTCAGTATCGACCCAACGACATCGACTAGCAGGTTGTTCCTGTTTGCGAAGAGGTTTCTCGAAAGTAGAGCTAATTACAACAAGTAAACTTCATCATTACTTATCTTGAGATATTTAATAACAAAAACAATTTCGTGTAAACATGTATTAACGATCACAATGGCTGCTTTGGACGTAATCTAGAACAGCACGCGACGTGCCATTCCGGGAATCATGCACTATATTTCGTTACGACCATAACGCCATTTTATACTACCGGTATGTCATATTGGATACTTAGTATGCATAATTTAACATCTTTAGTGTTGTTATTCATTGTGATAATGGATATACATGGATTTTTGTTCGGTTCTTAAAATGCATAAGTTTATGTCGGAAAACCGAATATTAGATATATATTGTTAGGTTGGTGGATACATGCTCAAGGAACCTATTACAGACAATACATATACGACATCTCCTGCTATACCAATCTAACCTGCAGCAGAAGCCCTAATTCCAGTTTGTATTTCACCTTCATAGTTACTGGTATTCCAAACTGTATTATATAATTTACGTTGCAAACTAATTGTCTCAGTACCAGCCGGTGATTGCAGGTTTACTGCAACATTCAGTGCTACGGATGTTGCGGGTTTTCTCCTGCTTCAAAGCTTACAAGCCGTGAAATACGCGACATAAGGCTTATCTTAATCCCAGTTTAAAAATTAAAAAGAAAAGAAAAAGAAAAAAGAAAGCATGGCTAGTTTCCTCTATTATACAAAACTTAGTAGGCCTACTAACGAGTCCACGTTTTGGCACATATCCAGTTGTCATTTACTATTAGCCAGTCATATCATTGTCGTGTTCACACGTGTATTCGTACTTCTTATTTGAGTGTACAATGTATTGGTTATCATTCAAGACCGATTCGTTCACCTAATGCTGCATTTAGCTATATGGTCTGCGGATTTCAAAGCGGCTTTTCTTTCCTGCTGAAATTCCTCAATATGTTGATGGCCAACCTCTTCCGAAACGGGAAACACAGAAATAACAAAACAGATAAATGTTGATGAATGTATCTCTTTATCTCGTCTTTGAGACTTAAGAATGGAAATTACATCATGGAATAAATTGTACAATGGCTACACGTTGTATATGCGGCACAAACGACTACTCTGTACAGTGGGCTATGACCACAGCTAGAAAACAGGAAGTGACGTCAAAATCTAAACATCTCCGGTAGTTATAATATCTCCAATAATGGCAGTTTTTTGTTTGTTTTTCTTTGCAGACTGCGTCACTTGTTCACCAATGAGCTTTTGAAGCTTGTTTCACAGTATTTTACTAGTAATCATATTTCTTAATCACTGTTTTCAAGCTGAGGTAATCTGACAGTCATATTGCATTAAATATACACCTAGACGTTGCAGATTTCCGGATGGAGGTACACCGGAGGTATTTTTGGTTCAGTATATAATTGACAAGTGGCATGGGCAAAAAGGGGAAATCACCGCAAAGCTTTGGAATTCGTATAATGATTTAACATGAGTGAGAAAATACGTAAATCTCGCGAGATAATATAATTTTCTCGCGAGACGAGAGGAGCGCCCCCATCCGGCAAAGAGCTAATGTATAATGCATGAGTGATCCCTGAGATGTAATTCGACCTGACTGAAGCTGGACAGGGACCGTGGCGAGTTATCGCCCTTCTTTCACCGCTCTTCTATGAGGAAGGATACAATCATGCATATTGAACATGTTCAGAACAATATGGTGTATCTGAAGGCGGGGAAAGAAGGATTCAAACAATGAAGTATGTATTATGATATTTGAGTTAGTTCCCTTAAGCTTATATTATATTCCAACCAGACAATTGTTATTTTTCTTTTGAGTTCGGGATATAGTATTGGCCAATACTGATAACCAAGCTGACATCGAACTAAGAGAATATTGTCATCTCTCAGGTCACCGGAAGCTGCAAGCTAAGGGAAGTAACTCTTATGATATTATGACTCAGCATGTTCGCCCTGTTATACCAGACTATGCTATGGCAACTTGTTTTTCGCCAACCGTTTCGAAATAATTACTTCCGTATCAAAACAAAAACTCCCGAAATCAAATGTGTTGAAATGTTGACTTCTTAATGACGACAATTCTGACTCCTGAATCATGCAAATGCTTCTTGACATGATAAACATATGAACAACTTTGTTGCCATGGCTACCCGAATACGCGTGTTTTGACTCTGACCGATTTTACAACCTGTTGAGGTTTCCCCGGGAGAGTTGAACTCCCCGGTATGAATGAGGGTTTGAACAGTTGATTGATGAATGATTGAACAATTGATTGATGAAAGGTTCAATGTGAAAATAGATGACATGACTGTGCTGACAAAAAAAGATGAGATAAAGATGAGAGGTTGAACTCGGTTGTAAACATTTTAAAATGTGGTCTGAACAGTGGCATTATACATAGTAACGTAGAACACACAAAAAAAATCCATTTGATAAATAAACAAATCCGAAATGTGTCCACACCTATGGAGATATTTCAACAAGTGTGCATAAACGTAGAACTTGGTATACACTGTATTTCGCAATCTGGTTTTTAGCACTACTTATAAGCACTAGACATATCAATCAAAACGTCAGGTGACGCCCATTACAATGTACAAAGTCACGGTTCAGTCGCGTCGTGGTATCTATATATAGACAAATGTACGCATCCGTAAATAACATTTACAAGGTACTAGCTTATTTTCAATATCAGACTGGTACACCTGAGAGCCCAGATGGGCTTAAAGCGGAAATAGTGTGCACTGGAGCCACGCTACGCATGCGTCAAAACGGAAGACGGGGAGCAGCTTGGCGTGTCACTTCAGTACGTCTTTGGCAAAGTGTTTTAAAGAAAAAGATGAGTAACAACCATTTCATAAGGACAACAATTTGATTGACTCAATATTGATTTAAATGCAGGGGGGAAAAGTAATATATATATATATATATATATATATTAATACACATAGGCTAGTCTAATAGTGTGGTGTATGCAAAGCCGTAAAAGGTTGATAATTAATTAATTAATTAACATCATCTGTCATTCAAAAGAGGTCGGAAATCATGACACAGCATTTTCATTCAACAGTAGGATAGAAAAATACAAAGTCAACGAATTTGTTGTAAATAATCGAATATGAACATTTTCAAAACTGGTTTGGAGCGAATTGATGTAAGGCCCTCCATCTCATTCCATTGCGAGTAATATGGTAATAATCAAACGGCAATGCGCATGCGCACATTTATTATTTACATAACTGATCTGTACCTCTGTACTGTGAGACTAACATCAGCAAACCCGTATGTCTGAGCATATCTCTCCACCCCCATCACCCACCCCTCCTGCTTCACCACCCCCACGCCACCCTACGTAGTATCTAATGACAACCAGAGATGGAATGTGGTACCCCTATTGAAAGTTGTCGCAATTCTTGCAAGAATCGTTATGTAGTAATACTGTATACACGTACAAACCACGGTACGGAGCTGTGCTGAGAGAAAAGCCAATGCATATGCAATATACTTAATATGATCTATAGTTTAAACTTTTCAAAATTGTAATGCCATTTTTGATAATTGTCATTATTCTGGGTCCTATTATGTTACCTATTAATGTATATGACTTTGACTTTGCATGACACTCGCGAGATCTCGACTTCTTCTTTGCGCCAATTATCTATTTATCTATCACAAATCTATTACACCTACGTTTTAGTATTTGGTAAAGGGGGATGTTTGTATATAGTATATGTATATACCTATAACTGTAACATTAAAAAACACATCGGCTAAGTATACTGATACGGTGAAATATTTGTAATCGTTGTAGTTTCTTGAAATTATAAAAATAAACTTTTATTTTTCAACAAGTTGTCAGATTTGGTTATAATATTATCTAAGTGCAAACAGTAACAGTGAACAATTTCAGATTACGTTACAGAATTCGCTGGACATAATTATACGAGTCACGTGATCACGCGCACATGCAATCCGCCGTCACGTGACTTTTCTTTAAAGCGTAAAAGGACTCTCAAGAACACACAGTTTCCCCTAAATAATTGATCAGCAAAGTAGTTCACAACACCGATTCTTTTACGTTTTCAATGAAACAGACTAGCTAACAGTTTACATTAGTCAATGCGAGCTATACTAGTAAGTATCAATGCATTTAGTCAGAATATCGTACTGCGGCAGCATAATAAGCATGAAGGCAGTGATACGTCTATGGCAAGGGCCAATCATATCATCTTCATAACAATAAATACAAACCACGCGCAAGACACATATACAGGACAATAAAGTAAAGAATAACTATTACACTGTGAACTTTAATCACTCAAAGAAACCTTCAGTAGTCTTATGAACATGCAGTACAATATAAAGATACCAAGACCTGGCCCCGAGATTACGAAACTTCCTGAGAATCATTTCATACTCAACTCAGAATTGTGTTCATAAAACGTCATGTGACGTCATAGCGTGAGAATGCTGTGAGTCAAGGGTTATGACGTCGCATGACGTTTTATGAACAACATTCTTAGTTGAGTATGGAGTCGTCACTCAGAAAGGTTTCGTAATCTCGGGGCCTGTTGTTAAACTGGAAAACATGTTTTTTTTTGTGTTTACTCAAATCGTATTGAACAGCAATTGCTGTTCGTTTCCGGATGCATTATAGTCATGTATTAACCTACGTAGAACTCAGTTTCCATATTCAAAAAACCAATACTCAACCCATATCAGATCATTTTGCGTTTCATATAACGCTATTCTGTACCTTTGCTTTAATCCTTGTTAGTCGACTAACTCAACTCTCTTGAGAATTAAATAGATAATTCCATAAAAGGCGATGCCCATGGTACAGCCATTTTCTTTTGAAATTTGACCAGAGTGGCCGAATACGTTCTGAATAAATATAAATCATAGTTTGGGCCACGTTAATCCGTCCATAATGGTAGTACGAGAACATATCAAATGACACTCGATGGTCAACGCCGCATTTATTAAATTCTGAACCTTAGCCGTAGCCGGTTATAAGAGTGCAAGCATATAATTAATTGTTTCCAAAACAGGTCAGCTAGCAAATTGCCGCACGATCTTCATTAGCTTCTCTGTTCAACGACTGTGCGAGTGAATATACTATACAATGGCCCGTTTTTATTTGTTTTAATTTTCTCTGAATGCCTCATTAAGATTGATGCGAGAGTTCTATAGTCCGTGTGGATGTTTTCACGTATGTTACATGAAAGCGAGATCGATTCAATTGTTCTTAAGACATAATAGCACAAACTAAAAAATAATAATAAACGAAATAAAAAACAGAGACAGGATATTTCGTGAGATTCCAAAACAAATTTCATGTGTGTGTGCGTGTATGTGTGTTTGTGCCGATCACTTTACAACGGGCATCAACGAACGCTTTGTATTATGACTAGGAACAAATGCATGTATGCGCATGCGTGCATATAATTACAGAATGGGTGTATACAGAATACGTCTGTCTTGCAAACAGTTGTAACGATCTCGAGTATGTATGAATAAAAATGAACGCTCGTAGCGTTATATACTGTGAACGTATATGAACGTGTGTATATATACGTTCTATTGCATGTATATAATATATATAATATATATGTTGTATCGCCGAATAGTAGTCACTCCTATCTCCCTCTTTGTAATCCAAATTTCAATGGAAGAAATGAATTTGGGTGATTAATATTGTATTATTAAATGTTTTAAACATTTTACTCCTTTTGTAATTTTCACTTCAAGAAATATGAAATATTGAAACAACCATAATTTGGCAACATGTGTACACTTAGTTGTAATTCTAGGATTTAAGGACAGATTAAGATATAAGTTAACTGTATAAAAAATAGCATCACAAATCACCGGCCTCGGTTGTTTGATATGATTATTGCATGCCCTGCGTTATAACGGGGCATGCCTCCTAAACAGTTTAATGAGTGGGTCTACCTCCCACATTTTTGTTTCTGCTGCCAATCTTAGTTCGATTGTTTTCACAATATATCGCTGTAATTCCATCTTCATATATATGGCAATGCGAAATTTATTATTTTAAAACGCTCTTCATGGCTTTACTTTTGTATATTACTACCTACGGAAGAGATATCGTCCCCACATGCCCATCGCGGATGCTTCCTCAGCCGGACTACTTCCAATACTTGTTTGGAACCCTGAAATTATGGCGTTTTTTCCCTCTCGTACATTGATTTCTTTGGTTCCCCTTTTAATTCATGTGTTGGTCTATATTCTCTATATAAGAGCAGTGCAGTTAAATCTATATTGCAAAGGCAGCATTCCTAGCGGCGTCTGAACCTAAGGATAATTCACTTGTATCAGATTGACTAGGATACAAATCTTTGAAAAATCAACGAATCCACCAATGATGACGTCACATAATACAAAATCATCAACAAAATAAAATTTTAACATGTCCCAACATAAATGTTGTACAAATTACATCTAGAAAAAAACGTACCTCCGCAAAAATAATATAGTGTAAAGACGCCGTCTCATATATGACCTCGTCGTTGAGTATCTGCGGGACCGGATATTTATTATTTAGAAATACAGTTAACCTTTCTCTATGCTGGATTTAACTCGAGATGCCCCGTAGAATAGAGCTTGTGATTAATATCCAGCAAGGAGAGAGTAACAGATATTACATTTAGGAAACAGATATTGGAACATAACAGTTTCGAATTTCAAAAATATTGCACAGAAATACCCGAAAATGAATAAACAAGTGAAATTCATACCAAATGCTTCAAACGTTGAAGACGTGACGCTTTTAGCCTGGAAGCCCGGCCCCAAGATTACGAAACTTATTTGAGTACAAACTCCCGCTCCTCCGGGTTTTGTACACAAACCCCTATATAGAATTTGAGATTGAGCATGGAATCTTACTCAAAGATCTTCGTAATCTCCGCCTTTCCCGAAACGGTCGTACCGGAAGTCAGGGCGTAAATTGAGGTTTACGTCACTTCCTGCTATAGTAAATGTAAGGCGTACACCCTGAATTAGATCAAGATGACAGTGCGACCGTTTCGTGCAGCGCAGGCCTGATTCTAGGGAAGGCTGTATGTCCCGAAGCATCACGTGATGCCAATAGTGGAAAATTGTTAAAATTGTCAACGTATAGTCATGTGAGACAGCATCTTTATATTCCTGATACAGGGCACTGAGGTAGATAGATGTTGGAGTTGCTCTTTGCACACCCACCCACTCAAATGCATACCACCCTCAGTCCCTAAAAATAAGAACCCTCCCCTCCCTCCCTCCCACCCCGCCCTGTAAAACCCCTCCCTCAAAACTCGGTCCTGGGACCCTCTCAATTCTGTGCTCGGATTTCGCAGGCCTCCTCTTCTCTGAGTGGCTGTATTGAGGTAGCTTATAAGGTACGACAATATACACCGTCATTTGTGACGTCGCTTGTCCCATTGCACACGTCACGTCACTTCAACTGGTCGGAAATAATCCCGAGTCTTTATAGATTCTTTGGAAGTGAGGTGCACGGTGTAATACCTTCAGGAGGCAAGGTGGTCCCATTATGACGATTTGAGTTAACTTGATAGGGGTATTAGTCTTGCTTTCCCAAAGTAGGCAAATCTTTGGTTTTAGTTATATATGTATATAATCCATCGAGACAAATTAAGGTCAAGGAGTGTACCTGTTCCATACAAAACACTATAGTGCTACTGGCATGAACACATCTGAAATCTAACGAAGAACATTGGGATAATATACTGAGGTATGCCTCGCACCTGCTCGGTTACCCGTGGTTACCACGGAAAGCTCCACGCAAGGAGGACACGAGGGGCTCTCTACCTAGCATGCCACATAGCACCACGACAATCACGTGCGTTCGCGTCATCACGTGGCCTCAAATGAGATCATCATAACGTGGTTTTGGAGCAAAGATGGCGGCAGTTCACATGTTACGGTCAGTCGTATACACACACAGATCGTTCGCACTTTCACTACAGCTTGAGAAGTCCGTCGCTAGGGGCGATAACTCTAAACCACCCATGCCGTGTTCCGGTTTAAAGTGAACTAGCGTCGATGTATGCTGTCAGACGGGACCCAGTGAAGACATCCCCAATGACGGGTCGCTGCTGTCGTAGCCGTTTCCGTTGCTGTTGCCGTTCCGTGACTTCCTGCCGATGGAGGAGGATGAGGATGCGCCGAACATGTGAGACTGCGGCTGCTGTTGTTGTTGTTGTTGTTGTTGTGGCTGTTGCTGCTGCTGCTGCTGTTGCTGCTGCTGCTGTTGTTGATGAGGACAGTCCGCCACCAGATGGTCCTCGGCACGACAGTTGTAGCAGCGTTTCGTCAAAGGACCGCAGGGGCATTTGGCAGCAATATGGTTGCTGATCTCTCCGCAGTTGTAGCATCTGAAGATAGGGGGGAAATAATGTATTCAGTGTCCAAATAATACGACATAGAAGAGTACAAACAGTCCACTTTTTGCTTTGCATCCTCAGCCAGTCAGTGCCTTCCACTACTTCGTACGCTATATCATATTTGAAGCGCATGGACAATTACAAAGGTGTAGGCAGAGAATGGCCCGTTTTTAAAATGGAGGAATGGTAGTTTATTATTATTAGTATTATTATTATTATTCTCAATTTTATTAAAGCAAGGAACACGTCGACTGGCAAAGCACAGCACAGATTAATTTCATCAAGGGTTGATAATCACATCTGCCAAGCAGCGCGCCATTACGAATTCACACTCTCGAAGCCGTCTCGTATGCATCTATGCAAGTCAGAAAACTATAAATTCAACGAGGAACACGGGTTCTAACATCTCACGGAAGTAAACACATTCGTCAGCGCGGTCAGAGCCTGACCAGATGATCACAATTACATAGGCAACACGTTCGAGGAGAAGCAATGTTCTGCCCCTTGATCCAAACAACAATCACTGCGCGAGAGTTCACGACCGGGTGAGAGGTTACGCAGGGGTCACGTGTAGATACGTTAGTCATGGGACTGGACAAAACAAATTGGAGTTCAACCAAGACATAGCGTTCTATCTTTATAACTAAACTGGTGTTTCCATATAGTATAGATGTGCATTACAAACTCATTCATTGTGAATTTAGTGGGTTTTTTTCTGGTAGAATTTGTTTGATTTATAACGGAATGCATCAATGCCAAACTAATATCACGGAAGTGGCACGGAAACGTAGCCCAATACAGCAGTGATGCTTCAATCCATATTATCTTATAACTACGTGTAGTATTAGTTATTTGTTGAGGTATTCTGCAACGATTTAATAATAACATATTATTAATTCTTATAAATTAATTATATCAATTCGATCTGTATATGAACAATTATTCTATACAATTTTTACAGCATTTTAACATCCACAATTTGATTAGTAAATTATGAGATTGTAATGAAATAAGATTACCAACATGGGATTTTTTATGCGTGTACTACGTATCGTTGATAAATAAATCCGGATGCCCTAAATGTCAAAAATGCATTGTAGTACAATAACCTACGAGAACATAATGAATTTATAAAAATATGTCGTCATGAAAATACAATTCTAAGTATTGATTGCTCCTGATTATACATGTTTTATTGCAAATGTATTCACTAAAGAAAACCCGCAATATTTCAAAATGGTGCTATGCATGAAGATTACCAAAATATGCGACTTCCTAGCAATACATACAAATAAATAGCAACATATTATACCTTTGCGGCCATAGTGAATTCAAGATGGTAATGAAATAAATATTCACATGTTCAACAATATCCAAGTACGAATCAACTCAATACGTTCAGCTAAAGCAAATGTCCAGCGGTGCATTGCCCTATAAACTAGCTCAACTCGTTAAAAGCACAGTGACATAAGCCAATAGTTCACTTAATAGTACAATGAACTTAAAATCTATAATAAAATATGTATAACATAGGGGTTAACGACCGAAATATGACATAGATATCCTACAAAGCATATTGTATCTTGTTCCATTTCACTATGACATTTATAAGCTTTTGTAGTAGAGCATTGCGCTAACTTGAACTTGATTATTTATTTATATGAGCAGTGAAAGATTACAGCGTTTCCTTATAAATGAATAGCATTCTGGGGCAAGTCATTTCTTATTAAACATACCTTGGGTAGAGCTGAGTGTTGGACGGGGTATCGGGGATTTTTAATATGTTCAATCACCAAGAAGAAACGATGACATCTTTCCATTTAGGCTCATTGTTAAATACATAAACATTTAAATATTATGTTCAACACATGAACAATATTTGTGTGGGAATGTATCCATATATATATTTATGTAGTCGATGAGTCGCAATTCGTTTCAGAAATAATTATAATGCCGTATATTGATGTCGTCACAATAACTTAAATTGCGTAACGGCTAATGATTAAGCATGCTGTAAACTGTGCACATAGTTTTACTGTTTGCACTGCAACTTATGTTTTGCAATTATTATTTTATTCCAGGTACTACCATTGCACAAGTATACATGGCAGGTACCGACAGGGCACTCATACGTTTGCAAAAATAACTGTTGATGCAACCGTATTCGTTTCGAAATTGACATATGAAACGCGAGATCTACACCGTACTATCGTTAATCGATACGCAATCTGCCATAGCAACTATATACGACTAGCAATACAAATACGGGACGTAATGGAACACACTTTATATAGCACACTTATAATAATACAATACTAATATAATAATACTGTTCTATGAAACTACTAATGTAACTGACATTGTAACTGTTTTGCAGAATAATAAAGTGCGTGTTAGGAACTCAACATACGAAAAGGTAAGCTCGGGTCTTTTCTCCTTAACGGTGTGAAAATAATAATATTCAACATTACATTTTCTATAATGACACCCGCAGAATAATATATGAATTGTTTGTGCTTGAGGTCGTTCATCTGAATACATTTGATACAGTTTACTTACTTTTTAAACCGATGCACTTTACTTATATTTTTATTCTTTTCATAAATGGTGGTTGATTAAAAGAAAATAAACAATATAGTCATTGATGGTTGGATGGTGCCGAAATGCGCAGAAGTGGCGGAAGTGGCGGCGTATAATAAAACACACACATCGGAAGTAGGCCTACACATCCATGTTATTAAACAGCCATGAAACGTTATCGAATGCTATATCTTATTCCTATTTACGAATAAGTTATAATTGACCGTTACACGTTCTTATACCTCTAAACAAACTATTTACACTGCTGGCGATATAACCGAATATTGACCAGTCATTCCGGAATCGATGACCACCCTTCTGCGGGTTTTTATACACAGACTTAACATGAGTAGTCGGGGAAGTAGTATCGGCCTGTCGGTCAGTCGGTCATCATGGCTGACAGTGTATACAACGGTCGCTGGACAATAACAGCCTACTTTTCACTGACCATTAGTGGGAGGAGCTTAGAGTGAGGTTTCATCGCGAGATAACTGACAAGGGGCATCGTGGAAGAACTGAATATGCAGCGGTCTTTCCTGCCCGAAGCGGTCAATATCTTCAAGGTCGTATATGTAGCACAAGGTGAAAGTTCAGATGGTAATCTATGCGTATCCTTCCGCATTCTTTCACTAATGTGTATCTATTTCTTAATTTGTTTTTCGCCTGGTAATTGTTTTTCTCTCGGTGTGGGTGATGTTTGTGCGTGTGTGAATGAGAGAAATAGATGGAGAGAGAAAGAGAAAAATAATAAAGACTGGGAGACATATATATATATATATAGAGTGTGTATGTGTGTGTGAGAGAGGGAGAAAGAGAGAGAGAGAGAGAGAGAGAGAGAGAGAGAGAGAGAGAGAGAGAGAGAGAGAGAGAGAGAG